>JBBPCW010000034.1:1368246-1383402 GCA_037974425.1 Phenacogrammus interruptus
GACCAGGAGAGTTCAAATAGCTCAACTAATCACTTATTAACTTTCAATTTTTAAATCAAGTTGTCGTGACAGCCCTCGAGCGAGTAAATATAAAGAACTGCAGTATAAATGAGGTTTATTTACATATATGCTACTATATATTGATTTATATAAGTTTATAATATATATTTATGTATGTTTCTACATGAAGAACAATATTTCTTAAGATCATTTTTATGAATTCTCATTCACGGTCCAGCATTTTCTGCCATTAAAGTACTCTTTCAGTGTTTAACAGACTGATTCAAATTCATTCTTTTTAGTTCATTTTTCATTTTCTTTCTTAGGGCACAAAAGTCATCCCTCTTTGTCAGTGTGTGTTCCAGAGAGTGTCTGTGAGCTCGATATGTATCAAGAACACAGTGCTGTGTATTGGGTACACAACACCATCTCTGACTGAATTATTCAGCAGCTACCTGAGTGTGACTCTCAGTACATCATCTGTCACCTGTGTCTTCTTACCAATATCCTCTTCTCTTCTCTTCTCTTCTCTTCTCTTCTCTCCTCTCCTCTCCTCTCCTCTTCTCTTCTCTTCTCTCCTCTCCTTTCCTCTCCTCTTCTCTTCTCTTCTCTTTTCTTCTCCTCACATCTTTTCTACCCTTCTCTTCCAGTCCTGTCCTGTCCTTTCCCTTCTCTCCTCTCCTCTCCTCTCCTTTCCTCTCCTCTTCTCTTCTCTTCTCCTCACATTTTTTCTACCCTTCTCTTCCAGTCCTGTCCTGTCCTTTCCCTTCTCTTCTCTTCTTTTCTCTTCTCTTCTCCTTTCTTCTCTTCTCTCCTCTTCTCCTCACATTTTTTCTACCCTTCTCTTCCAGTCCTGTCTTTTATCTTCTCTTCTCTTCTCTCATCCTCTATCTCCTTTCATCTCATCATCTCATTTCATATAATCTCCTCTCTTCTCTTCATTGCTTTCCTTTCAACATCTCTTCTTTTTTTTCATTTCTTTCACCTTGTCTTCTAATCAACAAATAGGCTGCTGTGTTAATTGTCAGTGTTTAAAGCTAGCACGGAAAAACCGACCCTTAGATGCCCGATGAATTTCTATCACAGAAGGATCTGGAAGTTCTAGTTCTCCCCCTCAATGCACAATCCTTTTTTGCTATCAGGGAAAAATATATAAGTTCTTGCTGTGTTCAGACGTGGGCAGTGTTACACAAGCATTGGGTCCATTTCGCAAAACACTCAGTACACTCAGAAAAATACATTCAGGTCCACCACAGAGTCAGTTGAAAAGGGGGCTTCAAAATAGTTCCAGCTCATCAGTTGTGGTTGAACACACTTGTTTGTGTGTGTGTGTGTGTGTGTGTGTGTGTCTGAAAATGGAGGGACTTTGGGGAAAAAATGTCTGTAATATCTTAGTGCAATACCATTTTTAATCCACTTAGATTAAAGCTGAACGTTAATACTTCCATTGCTTCTTGATTGCTTAATTTCAAATCCATTGTGGTGGTATACAGAGAGAAAATTGCATCAATACCCAAACACTGGACCTAATTGTATATTGTTCAATGCCCAGTCCACACGGTCCATAAGTAATCTTTTTAGCCCCACACATTCATTCTTATTAGTCTCATTATTGCTGCAGATTGTCTGTAGCAGAATTGCTGGAGTGGAACATGGGAAAAGCTAAACAGTCTAAACTTAACAGTCTTTTCCATACTCTTCAGCACAGACTGCTTTTTGATTGTGATGTTTGAGTTTGTAATTTCTCATTCTGTCTACTGTCAGAAAGGAGGTTTTCACCCACAGCCCAAAATCTACTTAAGGAGAAGATTACATCAAGGACCTTGACCCTGGTTAAGGTTAAGCAGTTCAGAATTAATAGACTGTTAATAGATAACAAAAAAGCCTTTTTTAAAAATGTAGTCATAGTTTATCGAAACGTTCAGTATGCATTAACGTACAATAGATCTGGATTTGTCTTGTTGTCTACCTGGTTTTAACACTGACATATATTCCCCCTGCTGTGTGTTTCGGCTTATTTTTGTTGGACGCCGTTCTCCCTCCACTAGTACATTTCTCTACTGCTTTTCAAAATGAGATGCACTCGGGGTTCCTCCTGTGTCTCATACTGAGGAGCTGACCTCTATGTTTTATTCCTCCTACCAAAATATCCTCAATACTGTTGCCTTATTTTAAATCACATGTTCCAAAGCTAAAACAGAACCGCTAGTTCTCTACTTAACATAAGTGTCATCATTGACATGTTAATGGAGAACTAGTGCAGAAAACTGTAAAGTGACTCAATAGAAAGCTATTAAATACAATTGGTTTATATAATTGGTTTTAAAAAAATTAATAACCCTTGTTCTTGTACCCCTCAATCTTCATATTTTGAATGACCCCTCAGATGCCTGTAAAAAGGTCAAATCTATTACAACTATTATAATTATGTCCCATTAAGGTCATTCAGGTTTGCTTACCAGTCTCAATAGATCTTAAAATCTAGGCTGAAGCGAGACTATACCTGTGCAGTTATAGCCCCCAGACTATATAATGAGTTGCCTCTGGCCCTACATTGCCTGTTTTTGAATGTAATTTTAAAGCACATTTTTATTATGTGGCTTTTACCTCCACTGCTTCTGTTCTCCATGTGCTTTTATTGTGTTTGTGCCGTTTTGATTGTACAGCACTTTGGTCAGCTGCTGCTGTACATTTCACAAAAGGCTACATAGGCATTTTTTGACTGAGATGTACCTAAATAAATCTCTCTACAGCAGTGCTGTCGGTGGTGAGAGGTGGGTGAGCAGTGCTGGATTTGAAGTCAGTTATCATCTCTTTTGTCGATAGACTTTGCTGCACTTCCAGCAGAGAGCCACTCTCCATCTTTTCCAACATCATCATTCTTGATGAGACCCACCACCATCATGTCATCAGAAAATCGGATGATCTGGTTCTAGCTGAACTCTATTGAGTGGGGGGTTAAGGACACAGGCCTGTAGTGCTTCTGGGCTCATTATTCTGGTACCAGAGCTGTTTGTGCTGATGCCGACTGACCGAGACCTTTCTATCAGCCCAGTTTACAAGGTGGGTGTTTAGGCCCAGATTGGTCAGTGTAGTGACACTGTGACAATGTGTTTAATACTGAGTGTTTAATACTGAGCTGAACAGCTTCCTTATACGAGTCTCTCTTGTCCAGGTAGGTCAGTGACAGTGGATATGGCATTGTGATTAGACCAGTTGGGGCAGTGAGCAAGTTGAAGGGCTCCAGTCGGCTGGAATGTGGCTCATGAATAGTCTCTAAACACTTCATGATGACTGGGGCGAGTTTCACTGGGCAGTAGTATTTCCGACAGCTTTCGGGTGGGTTTTTTTTTGGAACCAGGATGATTTAACTCCCTGATTCAGAGTGGTGTTGGCCAGCTGGTCTACACACTCCTTAAGCAGCTGACCGGGTGTATTGTCAGGGCCAGAAGCTTTGCGAGGATTTATTCTGGTTAGAGTCTGTCTCACAGTGGCTGCGGTCAGACAGATTACCTGCTCTGTGAGGGGGTGGATTTCCTTGTGGGCTCACTGTTGAGTGCATCCAACCATGCATAGAGGGCATTAGAAAGTGTTGGGGGAAGGTGGGCATTGCTGTCACAGAGAGAAGAGCAAAGAGATAAGAGAAGGTGCTAGTTTGTATTCTGTGTTGGCCTAAATGCACCACCACATGCTCAGAGTCTTTCTGATTCTCTGAATCTGCTCTTGGGTTTTTGGGCAAATGCATACTTTGTTATTTAATTGCCCTAGCCAAATTAGCTTGTGCACTTCTAACTATAGCCTCGGCTCTAAATCTGAAGGCAGCATCTTGGGTTTTCAGCATCTTCTAGCCCTCTGCAGACATCTAAAGTTCCTGGTAGTCACCCTCTTGGTGACAGTAATGTCCTCAGGTCATTTGCTGCCACAGCTGGTCACAGCTGCTGTGTACTCGTCCATGTTGATGCAGCCCTCATGAGTAGCAGCTTCTCTAATAATTAACCACTCTATGCACTCAAAACAGTCCTCAGGTGATGAGCCAGCACTCTCAGACTACAAATGTGAGCACAACAAAGCTGAGACTTGTTGCAATAAGGCTTTTTAAGTGTAGGTTTGTCATAAAGGTTTATGTAGATTTCATGTAGGCCTAGGAACGGTGTCCTACAGTAAAGTGTTACCATTATTTAATGTCACCATTACATGTTATATAATGTTACCGTTATATGTTCTTTACAAACAATTAAATGTTCTTGACTTGTCACCTGGAGGACCAGCAGCATAAGACCAGTGGACATTATAATAAAATGAGAATGAGTAAGAGTAAAAATAAAAGTAAAATCTAGAATGGAGCTGTTTTCAATCAAAGAAAAGGTCCCTTCTTTTTCTGTCCTCCTTTAAATCAAGTCTGATTACACAGGTTTCACGCCTCCCACTGAGCCTTCATTGCTTGCCATTCTTCGTTTCATTCTAAAGACCTGAGTCACGAATCAGCAGATGAATCTCAAACAGAGTGAATTTTATTAGAAGTGCTCGTTTAAGCATGGAGCTGCTGTAACTGACCAGAAAGATAGACTTAAGTGTAGAGCAGTGGGGAGCAGACGAGAAGAATGAACAGACTAGAGAGACGCAAGTGTTATGCCGCAACTGCTGCTGTTTTTTCTCTCTCTTTCTTTCACCCTGACTCACTCTTACTTTCTTTCATCTCTGATATAAATGTCTTGTCTCAGGTGAAGGAGAACAGAGGGAAACTTCTGAGGCAGAACTCTAAGGAGAATTGAAACTCGTGGAGTGTCAGAGATTCTCTCTAGCTCTCTCTCTCTAGCTTCTGATTGTGCACACACATACACACACACACATACACACACACACAAACACTCACATATGCACGTAACACTCTCTCCCTAACCGCTGCTTGGAGACACGTGCTGGTTTGACTGGCGCAGCGCTAATGAACTTCCACACTGTTTGTTTTCATAGTATCACCTACTCCTGCGGCTGCGGCGCGTCCTGTCTAACAGTGCGTGCGCGCACGCGTGTGTGTGTGTGTGTGAGAGTGGCCGTCTGCTCTCTGCTGCAAACATTCTTGTCCCTCCGTCTGCTACTACACAGGACGTCAAAGACGAAAATGAAATAATTACTGTGTCACAGCGGCGGGAGGACAGTAAATCACAACCACTCACACACATACTCACACACTGAGCAAATATTGAGTCTACTGGGTCCCATTTCACACTTGGTTAAATATTAAGACTAAATAGTGTGTATTTTTGCTGTTTTGGATGTGTTTTAGACTTGCTCTGATGGAAGGGTATTGGGTTTCAGTGAAGTGAGGTGCCTGGGTACTAAGAGGGTCTCCTTAGTTGTGTATTGTGTTTCGTATCGGGTCTTTGCTTCTTTTAAACCCCCAGTAATACTAAAGCAGTCATTTTTAAACGTATCTTTATTGGCCGTGTCTGTAGTGCATAGCCCTATCGCAATATAGACATTAATACCTTATTGCAATTATTTTACACAGCCATCAGATTTCACACACAACTTAGGAGCCCCCACATACAGACAGTTTTTTTAATGCATTACCATGAAAGAACAGAGCAGGTCTTGACTTTAAAAATATAATAGAAATAGTGGGCAGACGCTGCAGTGATGTTTGCATAGCTGATATCACTGAATACTCTGTGAGCATCCTAACCTGTCTCAAACTTTCCAGACTAGCTTCTGAGTTTTTTTTAAATTTTTTTTTTTATTAAAGGCAATTTCCTACACACAAATAGTTTGGTAACACTCTACAGTATGGCTACTTGACACCTACATATACCTTCATAAAAACTAACATAAGTCTATATAGAAAGTCTATATAGCTTTTCTGACCATTTGGAATTAGGCCTTTACAAATGTTAATGTAGGTGGTCATAAAAGGTTTATGTAGGTGTCATATAGCCTTAACATTGGCTTGTGTTTGTGTTTAAAGGCAGCAGGGTCCCTCTACTTTTTGCTGAGGCAGCTGTAGTCACGCTTGGTTCACCTATTTTCTAAACGTATGCACATTTACTGGGCAAATCCACACTGTATTCCTATCCAGTTGCATGCCAGTTAATAATGCCTTTTAAAAGGCTGCAGGAATAGCGGAAAAAATGGTTTTGCCTGTGCACATTTATGGCCTACAGTGTCACCGACATATTTTTTAATTTGATGAACTCCTCAGCTGTCCTGCAAACAGACATTTCGGAGAGTTGCTGATTTATTTCCAAAGCCGTTCTGAGTCCAGTTCCTCTCTCAGAACCCTCCTGGTGTTTCCAGAAGATTACGGGAAGCCGGCTGGCAAATCATTCCATTTTTGTCAGTCGCAGTAAAAGCATATAGCTTTAGTGGTCGGAATGGACTGCTTTTTTTGAGTCCTGTCTAACTATATGCCCAATCCATAGATACAGTCAATTGAACATCGTGGGTTTTTTGTTTTTCAACCAGTGGAAGTATTTGAAGTAGCTTTGTGGCTCAGAGCTTGGTCCATTTGTGTCCGTAGTATAATGGCTTGTGGGCTGTTTGGAAGAAGCCTGTTATAATTTCTATTTAAACGGAGGCAAATAGAGGGCTAGTTTATGTTTTTTGTTTTTAAGTTTCATTTAATTTTTTAACTTCATGCATCTAGCTATGATCAGAGCAGTGGCATATTATTTGTTTCGATCAGTACTTTGGCCCTTACTTCACATGTGACACGTATAAAAGTTGCTAAGCCGGTAGACTGTGCAATAATAATAATTATTAATTGCTATCACAACACTAGGTTTTGCATTGCTGATTTCTCTGAATATCCTTTGAGCATCCAAACCTGTCTCAAGTGTTCTGTTTTCAGGCAGAAAAATGATTTGGTATAATTTGGTAACACTTTTCTGCAGGGCTGTGTTCATTAAGCTACACCTACGTAAGCCTTCATGACAATTGACATAAACCTGTATTGACTGATAAGCTTACCCTAGCAAACATTTGTTGTCATAACTGTATGGTGTAAACAGTAGCTATTATGACCATTGAAGGTTGCTGGATTTAAACCTTTAAATGTTCACATAGATTGTGAAAAAATGCTTTTGTATCTGTCATATAGACTTACAAATACAAGTCTTACCAATTTTAATTAGAACATTGCCAGATTTAATTTCATCCCGAAGCTCCCTCACAGTATTGCGGAAGGTAAATTATATGGAAAGTATATTGTGAGTGACGCATAACTGCGATGCTTTTTTGTCCATGTTGTGCAACCCTTCTAAATGACAATAAATATGATTCATTATGGCCCAAAGAGGAGGCCTAAGCTGAATTTAGTCGTCCATCGTCCTCATTCTACTCGTCCTCCACAGCGCGAACCACATCAGGGAGATGAACCTTGACACTGCAAGCGTTTGCCTCACATTCTCCTTCGCATCAAAGAACCTCAAACCTCGACCTAAAATATACCCACTCTGGCTCTCAAACCAGCACCATGTGTGTGTATGCAAGAGAGGAAGTCTGGAAGGGAGAGAGAGAGAGGGAGAGAGGGAAAAAAATCTGTGTCTGAGTGCACATTTAGAATAACAGAACCTGTGCTTTCTATCACTTACTTCATCCTGGAGGTAGACTGATGGTGCAGTCTCAAGGCCCCTGGTCTCTGGGGCTGCGGCAGACCCCTCACCAGGGAGACAGTTTTGGGGGCTCAGGGGATAGTGGAGACGGGGCCCCCCTAGAGCAGCGCAGAAAAAAAAACAGTAAGAGGGAAGTCTGCACCACTCTCTGAATGCCTGGTGCACCCCGTGAACGGAACATGGGTTACAACAGGTCAGACACTGGAAGTCAAGTCTGGGCCAGAAGTGTAAACTATTCCATCTGTGTCTGTATCTACAAACCGTTCCACCGCTCAGACCCCACCCCCCCTTCACCCAGGAGTCAAGGCCCCCCTATTGCCTCTCCCGTCTTTCTTTTTCTTTTCTTTCTTTTTTTTTTTTTTGCGAAGCACAAGACAAATAAATCCAGGAAAGGGCTTCCGAAGGCCTGTGCATCACAGCTTTCCGATAAGCACCCCTGCCTCCCCCCCACCAAAAAAAAAACAAAAAAACGAATAGGATTCCTACGCAAGCCATAACTCTGGGCGAGGAGGCCGGCAGGCTGTCATCACCGAGACTGCTAGACAAATTATCAGAGCTGTCCGCCTCGCACCACAGGAGTCCTCCTGGGCCTGCCAGAGAATAGCCATGACATTCTAGATGAGCTGTCACAGCTCCTGCACCTTTCAAATGGATGCGAAAGCATTGCGCTAATGCTGTCACTATTACTCAGTTTAAAAAGAAAGAAAATGGTCATTGATTAAAATGTACCTTCTCAGTTAATCTGTGGTGATTTTGTATGATGATGATACATAAAGTCTACTATTGCTTTTGCAGAATGAATAATTTAGCAACTGTAACTGTAACAAACCATTGTTTTTGTTGTTTGCCTTCCATGCATATGAGCAAAGCAAACTGACAAAAGCTCTCCAGCATTCTCGACGTGTGCAGAAAGCTTGCTCATACTTCCAGTTTTGTTGTAGTTTTGTCTGATTCTAGAGGGTTCTGTGATTGCTCAAAAAGAGCTATATGGTGGATTACTCACCAATGAGAGTCAGGCTAACCACGTGTTTTTGTTACCTCGGCCCAATTTAAAAGTCCTTCTGCAACTACTCTGGTTACCTCTGACATGGTTCTGTGCAGCCACCAAGACTATTGCACTATTGCACTTGCACTATTATATATGATTTGTTATGTTACTTTTATGACATCTAGTCGTATCTAGACCACCATCCAAACAATCTCTGGTATGGTAGCTGAACCCTTCTTAAAAGGGAGCAGTCATCGTAACCGCTCAGGGTGACACTACAAATAGCCAAGTAACCATTAGCAGTATTAGCAACATATTACATTGTTTTCCATTGGTTTACATTTGATCAGCTGCTAAATGCCAGCAACAGTATGCAGATGCACAGTGTGGACCAGAAATGCTACACAGTGAAATAGTTTTGCACGTTCATCTAGATCATAATTTTCTCTGAAGTGCTGAGCATGGGCCTGGTTGGTGTGGGTCACAGCACCAATTGGATGGATGCTGTCTTCAATGGGGTTTATAATACATGCCTGGTGTATAGTGTGTTAGTGTATTATAATATTGAGGGTACTCCAGCTAATAGGTTCTTAGTTGAATGGTATATTTTGATGCAGCCTTAAAAAATGAATCATTTTGTTTATTATATTTGTTCTGATAACGCTGTCCCCATGATGAATGGACGAATAGTGTAGGACCTAAATTATATGGAATAAAAGTTTAATTGAATAATGTTCTGTCTTAAGTTTCCTTTGTGCAGATAAGAGGCTTTTCTTTCTCGCAGGACAGCGTTGATTCATAAATATGTACATGGAGAGAGGCAGAGAAAAAAATGAACTTAATCGCTTTTAAACAGCCTTGAGAATTGCTAAAATTTTTGACAGATGTTTATGCAGAGAGCCAGCGACGCATTGGCCTGGTTCCATGACGCTTACCTATTCTTGGCTGCTTTGGTTGTTTGGTGTGTTTTTGAGACAATGCCTGGTCTTTGTCTTGTTTGGCTTTTTTATTACGGGCAAATGTTGGGAAGATTTTTTTTTTTTCATTTGTTTTCCTCAAAAAGATGTTGCATGAAGCACCAGTGACCTCCTCTTTGCGGTGCTTGGTTGTAAGAATGTAAATCTCAGCATTTTTTTTCAGTGGCTCTGTATTGTCCTCTTGGCCGTGGAATGCCAGACCTGTGAATAAGAGTGGGTTATCTGGAAAATGAAAGACAGATGAGCATCTGTTGTGTTACTGAGGCTCCAGTTGGGGTCATCCCACTGCCTCAGTTCTGCTAAAGGAACCAGCACATATTGGCTACAAACTAAAAAAAACAAACTGTTTGTTAGGATTTCATTATACCTGAAGTTTGAATGGACCGGAATAGTGATATTTTCCTTATTTGCCTCGCCAAATCATGTCAGGTGTCAAAAAAGCAAAACAAGAACCACTCTAAATATCCGTTCAGTGGATTATTGCTTAAAGAGCCACTTTATGTACATAAGATGTGTGTATGTGAAGAACCATAAAGTAATACAATGTGAGGATTCTATAATATTTGTTATAACACCATTTAGGAACCGTTTATATCTAAGAATGAAATTACTTACCACAGTCCATCTGTTGAGCAACCGAATGTGAAGTTACTTGTTTAAGATGTTAAATATACATAATTGAAAATGTCTTAATAGATAAAAAAAACTCATGACTTCTTTTTTTATTTCTACACCTCATGTACAGAACAGTAAGTATGTATGTTTTGTGCAATAAGTTCTGCTCCAAACCATTCCAAAAGAAAATCATGCACTGATAACTCAAAGCCTGGTGATTTAGCGGGCTGGTGCGCCATGTTACTGTTCTTTTGAACTGGGCTGTGTTTCCTCGTTTTGATTTAGGATGGGCCATGTACTGCAGTTTGATGAGCAAACCAGAAAGGTGAAGGATGCCAACATGCAGGACGAAGACACGTTTGAGATCTATGACCCACGCAACCCCGTCAACAAGCGCAGACGAGAGGAGAGCAAGAAGCTGATGAAGGAAAAGAAAGCCAAGAGGTGAACACTTCTGTCCTGTCTCTCGCAGAACTCTCGCTTCTTCTTATCTCTCTCTACTGCACATCATCTGGCTCTCTGGCTCTTCGTGGAATGAACTGCAACCCTGGATCTTGTTCCATATCAAATATCTACCCTTGGTTAAGAAACTGATATCCATTGTTTAAAACAGGGCTTCTGTGGAGAACCTTTTTAAAGAAATTATGTACAGTAGAATCATTTCAGAATGAGAATTTAAGCCCCTCACACCTAATAAAAAGGTTTGTTTCTAAATCACAGTCTAAATCTGTGTTTTAAAATTGCTGCTGACCTTTTGCTGCTGTTGCTTTTTTATAAAGTGTGCAAAATCTCTCCCAGAGTTGATAGCTTGGCAAGTTTTACACAGTTTGATAATAATAGCTATGTATAAAGACACTGTGTACCCATTCTAAATCAGCTAGCGCCCTTAACTCGTCTCTCCTCAGCTGTAGTGACCAAATTCCTTTTCTTTGGACACATGGATGGATAAACAAACTTTTGAAAAATAATTGCAAGCACAAGTGCTCGTAACCTGAATTTTAGCTCTCAACCGAGATCCGGCTCGTATCTCGAAATTTGGGACACTCGTAAGTCAAAGTACCACTGTATATTAAAACCGTGCAGTGACTTTGTTAATGTGGGCAACAGAATAATAAAATGAAAGGCTCATATCAAGACTGCTCACAATAGAGAACTAGAATAACTGTATGCTGTAAATAAATTCTCAAAGACATGCTTCAGTTGTGCGCTTTGAGTGGGCATTAGCTCTGGATGATGAGGCCCATCTGAGGCTCATTGACTGTCTGAGCCCATGAATTCCTTGAGCCATGGTGAGGTTTTGAGGAAGAGGGGGAGGCTGGTGCTGCTGTAGGGTTTCACAGAGCTCGATAAAACAGCCGTGCTGCGTATCTCCTCCCCATCGCACTGTGCATGGCTGCCATCATAAAAAAAAACTCCTCTGTAGAAACTGCAAAAGTAACGGGTATTAAAGCTGGATCCGCTCCCTCGCCATCTGCCTTGAACCTGGAAAATGAAACAGTATGAGTCTCAAAGTTCAACTTGACTGGCGTCGAGCGGCCAAAGTGATGTAAGATGCGCGACTGTAGTGAAATGGGACAGATATGGCGCTCACTTTGCCCAACCTGCAACCGTACACCCAGAAAGAGTTTTCCGCCGTCTGGATTGGGTGCAGTTTATGGCCATATGCCTGATTTTGTTTTATTTATTTATTTTTTTACCCTCAAACAGTGGCAAGATTCGAAAGCATCCCCATCGTTTTTAATCAGCCTCATACTTTGTTCAAGGGACTGAAGCCTTGCAGTCCTCCTGATGATGCCGGCCGACTGTGGTTACGACTAAATGATCTACCACGAGTATGTGTGACCAGGAGCACAGCTTGGCCAGAACGCGGCCTTTTACTGTTCCCCTGGGATCGCGCTTAAATTTTCATATGGAACAGGAAGGAGAGTTAATGTTACACCATGAGAGCCACACAGCCAAAGCTGCTGCAAATTCAAACCAGGTGAGATGCACCAAAGCCAGTTCGGCTACTGGCGTCCCTGCTCTCTCTATTCCACCAAAGTCACAGGGGGGACATTTGCAAGCCATGGGGGGTTTCTGGCTTTCAGCATGTTATAACTGAGTTTACGTATCTGGAGTAGTTACTTAAATGTAATATGTGTATATTAACTGTGTTGATGAACAGTGTGGCAGTTGACTGACGGACTTACTTCACATGAATCCTCTGGCATGTTCAGCCTGAGGGAGATGTCCTGGATGATGACATATTGAGCTTCTACTGTTACCTCATTCTACTTTTGCCACCTATTTTAACCTTTCACAGACCATTTCAGATGAAGTTACTACATTTACTCTGCAGTTGCAGACATCTTTTTCTACTCAAGTTACTAATGTGTTTTCTAATGCTGACTCAAAATCTTGATTAAATAAATATACATGATGTGATTTGTATCATTTTTTTGTGTGTATGCTAGCAGCAAGTTATGATTTGGCTGCAAGAATTACAAGGAGCATCAGAATGGAGTGAGCCTCATATAACGGTAATGATGCACAGTGAACCTCTACAGCATGCCAGGAGACTGTATAATAGTCGTTTGCTACAGCACACTTGAGCCAGGTAATCAGGGGCTGTAGAGCCTGGCTGGGTTTTGCATGAAACTGGAGCAGAATGCATATGAACTGATTGGAAGTCCTTCAGGACTGCATGCAGAACCTTTGTGCTGCAGTGTCTGGTTTGCACTTATACTCTGAATTCACACAGCTGGCTGTCCCTTTTATGTTTATTTAACACGTTTAAATCTTTATTTGCTATGTATTAAAAAGAACTGTTGAAAGTAAAAGAAGTCTATGATTTTTTAAGGAGCACTTCACCTCAGAATGCTAACCTGGGCAGTAATGAATGGAATCTAGTGGAGGGCCAGCTAGCATGCCACTTTGGCCCAATGCTGAGCAGCTTCAGTTTTTTGTGTGAATTTTTACTTTAATAGCTTTGGGACCGAAAAGGCCCAAATTAGATTTTAAAAGTGCACCAGGCAGACCACACGCAGACTTCTGACTTTTTGACTTTCCTTTGGCACGAAACTGGAATAGCGGCCCACAAATGGCCGTGAGGTTTGAGGTGAGGGCAGACAAGACAATGTCGGTCCTGTTCAGCAACACCCTGCTAACACTTAACATTCTTATCATCCAGCCAAGGCAGGAAATACCCATCGGTACTGCTGGTCACATGACCACAGGAGATGAAATGGAGCAGTAATGGCATTATCTTGCCTGCTGACCACTATCTTCCCTAGTCCTTGTGAATGAGGACTAAAAATAACACTCTTAATCCTTCTCCCACCTACAGGAGCACAAGGATAGCAAAGCCCTCTCTGAGACCCTGGTTCCCTTTCTCTAGACTTGTTTGACTTCTCAAGAGTGGAAAGAGTACATGCAATGTGTTACAGTTCAGATACATATGAATTTTCGTTTAGTATTCATTAGTATTGGAGATGTTCCTTAATCACAAAATAGCAACATGGTAGAAAGCGTCCGACATTGCTTTATAGTCGATACAGCACATCTGTGATTACCTCTCCCTTTGCTTCAGTGTGTTCACCTTACTGTGTTTCAATACCTCCCTTTTGTGTGGCTTATCCAGTACTATATTTTCCCACGCAGGTCTGCTTAAGTGGAGCTTAACTTCTAAAGCCGCAGCTCATTGAAATCCTGGCCACGTCATAAGTGCAACTCAGCACTGTTCCAGTTAAAGTCACACTAAGTTTTGTTCTTGCAGCTTGCATTTCAATGTTATATTATTAGATCACTATTGGGATGCAAAAGAGCTTACTGTGATGTGTAGCAGTACAATATGGCAAGGATCTACATCAAATAAATAGTGCAGGCATCTTAGTAGTGGTGTTGCATCTGAACCTAGATTGTCCTCTAATGATACCAGTGTGAGCTGATTTACTGATTAAAACAACATTTAAAACCCACAGAGAGGTAAACTGAATAACATTGATTATATTATTTGATATATTAAGCAGCAAGTACACAATCAGTTCTTGAAAAATTGTGTTGGAGTAAGAAAATCTACAAGCCTAAGAATCAGAGCGATGTGCTAGATTGTGATTGCTTCATAACTGCTTCAGAGTGTTTTTAAAAATGGCTTATCTTTGTGGGAAGATCCCAGTATACAGTGATCAACACCTACAAGGATCATTGCTCAACTGGTAACATGGTAATTGGCGCCCAAGGGTCATTGCCGCTCAATGCGATGCCTCTAGCCTGTCCTACAGAAGAGGTAATGTAGCAAAAACTACTGACAAGGATTATTCTGGATATGATGGAAAGATCAATTGCACTGTGCAGCCTGAAAGACAGCCTGGTCTGATGAAGGTAAGTTATGGTACCAGGATACTGTATGGGAAGAAAGAGAGCTGGCAGAGGCAGTGAGATGTTCTGGACAGTGATCTGTTGGAGAACCTTGGGTCCTGCATTCATGTGGATGATACTTTAAGACGTGCCACTCACCTAAACATTGTTAGAGCAAAGACACCCCTTCATGGCAGCAGTATTCCCTAAAGGGTGTTTTTGAGGATAATGGTAATATTTATCTAAAATAGTTTGAGCATGACAACCTGATATTGTACAGTAATCCCCCGCCTTTCGCAGGGGTTACATTCCAAGAGCACCTGCGTATAGTGAAAAACTGCATTGTTGTGTTTTGGTTAATAAAAAAAAAAAATTATATTTTTATAGTGTAAACCCTCAATATGCCACCGGAACACTTTAATTTCATGTTCAACTCTGTTTAATGCATTCCCCTTAAATAGCATGTAAAAGTAAATAATCAGAATGAGAAAACTTTATTGCTTAAAAAAAACCATTAGCATTAACGGCTAGCATTAGCAGCATGTAGAGAATGAAAACAAACACTTGTAGACAAAAGAAATGTTGAAATAACCCTCTTTACCCACATGTTTAGACAGGGCACATCTTACTAATA
>JBBPCW010000034.1:1383502-1396692 GCA_037974425.1 Phenacogrammus interruptus
CAAACACTTGTAGACAAAAGAAATGTTGAAATAACCCTCTTTACCCACATGTTTAGACAGGGCACATCTTACTAATACTAAATAAACTGAGATAACTGTTGAAAATTGGGTGGGGGGGAGTTTAAAACGGTAAAATACGAGGATAAGACACAGGGCACGCATGCTACGTGCTGCCGCTGGCTTCTTTTTATGGCGGTGGACAACTTTTCAGTGTATTACCGCGTTAGACTGAATCCGCGAGTGCTGATCCACATAAAACTGAGGGGTTACTGTACTCATATTTGATGATACTAATCACTTATTGATATACAAATGTGCTGTTCATCGAGGAAAGTCTTCAAGAGAGACATGAAGGAGAGCATGGAAGTACAATCTCGGGAAAGGGAGGTCCACGGTTTTATGGTAACCACACTAAAAGACCTGCCACCTACAGAGGAGAATCTATTGTAGATTGACTTCTGTCTCAGGACCTGAGGATCTGTAGTGATGAAGTGGCTCCAGACCATATACAATGTCCAGATTATGAAGGTCTTTGAGAGAATTACACAATCATTTATAATTAATATGTGAAGTTATTGGTATGCAGTGCAGCTAAATAAAAACAGTGTTATATGTGTTTTTGGGTTGCTGTGGAGTTTTCATTTGATATGTGTGTTTGGGTTGCTCAGGTTTGTCAATGGTTTTATTCGAGGACTGCAACAGTCATTAGTGGAGAATACAAATTCATAGACCAGGCATCCCGAGTAGTGAGTAATGACCACAGAGGGTCAGGAGTGCAAAAGTGAGAAAATGCAGTTTGCTTTATTGACTTAATATTAGTCTCAATGGTAAGTGAGGGATCAAACGGTACTCAAGCGAAGGCCTCAGTGACGCATTGTCAAGTGTAGTTTATAGTATGCACTGAATCTTCTTTTAATACACTTTTTTAATACACTTTTACTGTGATATTGATGCTGAGCTATTTTGCCACACTCATTATGAGAGCCTCTACACATCAGCAGTTTGTTCATAGTTCTGCAACAGCAGGGAGGTGGTGTGTGTGGAAGAAGAGGCAGCTGTTGGAAGACATGTTGAGCAAGGCACGTGGCTGACCTCCAACCTTGAGCCATGAAAAAGCTCAGACGTCAGACAGCTCCCCACACGTGTGGTGCTCAATACAGACGGGTTGCCATGGCTCCTCTCAGTCCGAGTTGATTTGAGAAAAAAAAAAAACTTAAGAGAGAGCAAGAGAGCTATGGAAAAAAAACACAGTCGACCTTCTTGTTGCTCTGCAGTGGGGTTTAAGACCTACTTGTGTTAAGTCAAAGAGCAAAATGAGCAACCACAGTCAATTATGCTCTGCTGACCAGAAATATTTCACAGAGTCGTCCTCGTTCTCCTGATCATAGTCCAATCTCAAACAGGTAGTCTAATAACAATCAGGGTGAGGGCCCTCTTAATCATGAGTGATTATCTTGCTGCAGGAGAAATCTGCGCCGGCTGGATGATTTCATCTCTCATTCCTGAGAGGTGCTTGACGTGAAGCTTGTGTGTGCTTTTTAATTGCACCAGAATGCAGAATCCTGTTGTTTTGTGCAGCAGCTTGACCTTGGCAAATCCACTTTGTGCTGGGTCTGCACTCTGCATCAGGATGGAATTGAATTAGCTGCATTCTTTGCCAGCAAAACTCTTTCAGTGCTTTCTGGGCTGATGCGTCCTGCACAGTCACGACTTGTTTCAGCTCTGCACCAAAGGGATCTCTCCTCTTTTAGGTCTGTTCATTTTGCATTCAGATTTCCAGCACTGTCAGCACTGTCAGCTGCAGATCTGGAGGCAGATCTAAGGAGTGAACTTATACTGGCACTCACTAATAGGCCATTGCCATGATTGTGTCAAAGCAGCATTGAGAGTACTCTCAAATAAAATCTGTCCAGCAGTGTTTTTGGAGCTCCTTTTATACTGATGGACAAAGCATTTTTATTTCAATAAATGGCCAATGAGTCCTGATACAATGTAGGTCCTTATGACCACTCCTTATGACCATGAGGAAGACCCACTGAGAGGAACCAAGACTCCCTAAGAGCATGAGGAAGAAGACTGAAGAAGATTCCTTTGGCCTGCATTGTGCACAGTAAAGCTTTTATGGAATTGTGCAAACTTAACATAAAAACAGTAAAAATGTAAATGTTTTAACAGAAGAGAGGCATTCTTACCAGACAGAGAAGTAAGTTCTAACTCAATCAGCTGAAACACGTACAGTAACTCCCACTTTCTCACGGATCAGCAGTTACGGTTTCAGTCCATCACGGATTTTCGAACCTCCTGCCTTTGAGTTCAGCTGCCTTTGAAAGTAGCCAATCCAAGAACGTTATTTATTTCTCCTTGCTCCTGATTGGCTGCTGCCATGTGACGCTGCAGTCCAGGATTTCCCCTTTGGAGTGTCTCCAGTGTTCTTGTGTTTTTCATTTTGTTCTTCTTAAAGCCCTGTATTTTTATTACTGTAAATTAAATTCATTTACTACTGTATTTACCTGCTTATACCAAAGAAAACACATGTGCATGAATTACAGCACAGTCTATACAGGGGTAACATTGGTATTTACATACAAGAGTTCAGTGTAAACTGTACAGTACGAATATGTGTTTACCTTTACATTTTCTTTAAGGCTAATGAGTTTTAAATGAAATTAAAGTGAAATTAAAGTGTTAAAGTGGGAGCATATATGGGGGCACGTTTAGAGTTTACACTATAAAAATAGACATTTTTAGGCATTTTTTTTAACCACATCACAACAATATAGTTTTTCACTATACACGGGTGCCCTTGGAACCTAATGTACTGTGCTCTCAGTTAGTAAACTTGGTGCAGCTGGGCTTCAGTAAGTGCTACTTGGATAAATGTGCTACAGTGGTAACTTCTTTGAGATTTACTCCTTGTGGGTCTTATTGTGTTTTGTGAACATGCTTCATGCATTCCTAAGGAGGCTTAGCACTCTCTACTCTTTCTGTGACTGTTTTTGGGGGCTGCGTTCTTTGCGTTTTCAGCACTGTGGCCTAGAGGGCCTGTGCCAGTTGTCCAAATCAAAGATGGCTGCCACAGCAACATCCTGTTGGCACCTCATTAGGGATGTGCTGCTGGAGGGGAAGCTGTCAAGAGCCACCGAGCTGCCAGTGCGAGGAGCGAGGGTTAAGGGAATACGATATGGGACAATAATATGGGTTCGAAGGGGGTATTGGACCATTAACAAAAACACATTCATTTCTCTGTCGTTTGCCAGATTTTTGGATTCACGCTAGACTGCTCATGAAAGCCTTGGTACCAGAGGAATTGGACGAGACTGATCTGGAATGAATAGCATTTCCCCCAATTTTTAAAGCATTGAAAGGAACCCGTCAAAACAATAAATTAAGCCCAAGTCTACAACCAAGACCAAGGTTAAACTCTAAAAAGGAAACCTCAAAAATATTTTAGCCGAGCCTGGGCAAACTTTTTGCATTAAATTACGCTCTGGATGGTTGTTATCTAACCTTGCAGTTGGAGACTATAATAATATTTCCATTTAAGGCTTGCCTGAATGTATTCCATACTATGGGAGACGGGAGAAAAAGTGCTGTCAGAGAAAATATGTACATTCATGAGTACAGAGCAAGTCTGCGTGTCACTCCGAACGAGTGCTTAATTAATCATAAGCTTCAGCTTCAGTGAAGTGTGTGTCAAGTTCTCTTAAGATACTACTCACCACTGACTCATAGTGATGATAACACTCAAATAAACCATCAGAGTGCTCTGTCAATATTTAATCATCGGCATTACCGGCAGGCCCCAGACTCCGGGTTGACCTCTTGACCTTCAAAATATTTTTGTGGGCTGATACATTCACCTACAATGTGATGGCTGTTAACGGTTCTATTTGCATATTGAACAGCCAGTTTTATTTAGCTTTAGACCATGTTTTTTTTTTTCTCGGGCAGTATGACTGAACAGTGGAAGAATGGCACTTTTCTCAGAGCTTAACTCAAAGGCTACCTAAAGACAGCTGGAGAGACGTCCACGTCTGCTTTTCATTTTCATCCTCTCTTGAGCAAAACACGTCCATTCGCCGCTACATTTAGAAGAAACATTTGAAGAAGATTCAAATTAATTAGCATTTTGTCTCCTGACATTTTCAGCCGAGCAGACAGATGGTCTTGAGTGGACGGCTGAATGTTTTCTGGGGGGACAGCAGACCTGGACGGTCACCCAGAAACCTGCAGCTGATTTGTAGGCTACTGGGTGATGGGTTCTGGTATGTCGAGAGGCAGACACAGACGTTCCTGCGTAGATGTCTGCTGTTGAAGGAGCTCAGGAAGCCACAGAGACAGGGAGCCTTAAATCAGCTAATATAGCATTTTATCACAGCAGTAGTTGATAGGTGGTGACAGGATTTTTGTGCTTTCGTGGCAAATAAAGAGGTCGGCTGAGTGATAAATTGCTACATGAACAGAGAACTTTTTTTTATTTTACATTTTTTAACTCCTCAATAAGAGCATTTTCTGATATATGCTTAAAAGAATGTCAGCTATGACTAAGAGATGGTTTTAAGACCAGTATATTATTCACTGCATCTACCAGACTTCATAACTTGACCAAATTACAAAAACAATTTAAGATCTTGTTTTGTCTGAATATTTCCTCAGAGCTGAACATGTTGTCTCGATAAACTCAATTTGAAATCAGCATGAAAAACACTACAAACCCCACAAACTTATCTCTGATGATTTTGACCTGTTGACCTGTGACATTGTCTTCCTGGACCATAGGTGCAACATACCCAGACTACACACACAGACAGATCAACAGTGAGGGTCATTCCAGATTCATGGTCTGAGCAATGATACTTGAATGGGCCTCAATCCAGAAAAGAGGAAGAAACTAATTGTACATCAACTGTCTCCTCATTCAGGAAACCTCTTTAATTGAAAGAATAATTTTTCAGTTCACATTTTTGTAATATTTTCTTGCATAAAACAAATATTGCTTTAAAGTATCTCATTTTCAGGCTCTGTCTTTTAAAATCAACTTTAACCAAACAAAAGTGTCATCTGTAATCCAGGGAAATCAGATTACTCTGGAGAGAGCTGAATACTCTTGAGGAAGGCAGAGCTTTTTGTACCTCATTCAAAATATGGTCCAGAATCACACAATGATCAAAAATAACCACAAAGCAAATTGTTTTTGCTGCTTACTTTCCATATATGGACTGTATAAACTGGGGGAATCATACATTAAGTACAAAAACCAATGTTTACATTCTACATCAAACTCTCATTTCAGCAAAGTCAGGCCAATTTATCTTTCCATTTTGTGGGCCTGTTAAATATTTGGTGGTATAATGGACCTCTCCCTGTATGAAGCCTGAACTGCTTTTACACTCTGCTTGTGGTGTACTAATGTCATCATATTTAGATGGATTTGAACCAGTCTGTTCCCCAAGTCTCTGTAGAATCAAATCAGTACAACTTGTCCAACTCATAGCAGCAGTGGAAGACGTCCACACATTCCTGGTAATACGTTTCCATAAAAATGTTAAAACACTTTGTGTTGACAAAGAGGCCGACTTGTTAGTAAGTTCTTGTGGTGTGAAATTCAAAATAAGACTTTTTACCATCACTACAGTTGTCGTTATCAAACCTACTCACATTCTACAGTTCATTATAGTGATAATTTGTTTGAGATCACCTTCTGATTATGCAAAGTACAGCTTCTCTGGGGTCATTTAATGGGGGGCTACTTTTTTTTCTAAGCTGGTGAATGCATTTAAGGCAGCTGTATCTTATTACCACATGACTGTCATAACAGCCTTTGAATTGTCATTACAATAGAGAGAATGGAAAAGAAATGAGATGAAAACCTAGATGCCTACCTCAGTGGCTCCTTTTCTAAGACTTTATGGGTAAAAACTACAAACTTTACCTCTACCTTACCTATTCTGTGCTGAATTACAGTAAAATGGCTGTTTTCTGCTTTGTTGTCTAGTGGTGCTCTGACTGAAAGTGTAGCACATACAGTAGAGGCATGTGTATAACAAGGGCAGTCAAACAATGCAAATAATACTTTGTGATTAATCACATTTGTTTAATTTGCTAATAATTTAATTTAGTTTAATAAAAATGCAATTTTAAAAAGTAGTGTGTTTTGATTAATTCGTTATATGAGAAACTTTATAGTTACATTATCATGATCAGTATTTTTTTCTAACCATATAATTATATTTGATTAAAATAGTATTATTTTACATGCAAGATTTATTTGTTCCTTTTTTGCCCCTTGCAATTTGTCAGATGTATGTATTGTCACATTTTGTATGTTGCCATTCAGTTCACCACTAGGTTCATATAATCCTGAACAGAAAAAAAAAACTATATTCAGAGGACAAATGCTGTTTCCAGAGTTTATCACTGTTGTCCAGTAAGAGCAGCAGTGTCTTCATGTTCCACCCAGAGAGTTTGTGACTTCAGTCATTTGCGAATTTTTCTTAGAACCAAACTAATAATTGTTTGTGGAAACCCCTGCAAATTTGTGGAAACTGTAGATACTGCCTGCATTTTTTTTTTGCTTTTTTTCATGCATTTTAGTGCTAAATTATTAACAAAAATAGAATTAACTTAAATTCAGCTACATTTCCATACAAAATACAACTATACATTTTTCATACTGTCAAGACAACACAAAGAAAGGCTTCTTGTGATGGTGAAATATTACTGTAGAGGCAGGAGGTTTGAAAGTAGCCAATTCGAGATCATTCATTTTTCCTTGCTGCTGATTGGCTGCTGCCCTGTGATACATCTCTGACAGATGCAGTCCAGCATTCCTGCAGTTTCCCAGCACAGAGCTATTTCGAGTCTAAACTTCTACAGGTTTAGTGTGTCAAGCTAGGAAAATTCTTTGACAGAGTTTTAAGGCAATCAAGCGTCTTTTGTGAAAATGTCCTGAATTCGTTTATCTGATCATTCTGACTTTAGTATTTGAATCTTTTATTTTACACATCCAGATATACTGACTCTCCAGTAATTCATCAACTGAGTTTTGGGTGGCACAGCCTGGATTCTCTGGGTCTATTCGTCTATTCTCTACCCAAAGCATGCTGGGGGTAGTATAAGGGTAACAACGATGAGTGAAAACATAAGGATTTCCAACTGTGAATTCAGTCTAGCCATTGAGGCTGAAGAAAATAGCGTATTATGTGACAAATAACATTAAACACTACTTTATGGCCAATACCACTGACATTTTTGAAGGACTTTGGTGTAAAACAGTTCATTTAGTCATTAATGGTTGCAGTGTGCCAGGTCTTGTGTTGAAAGACGGAAGACATTGGAAATGAGCCACTTCTGGCCTGTCATTAGGCATTAAGAAGCAGTTTTTATTGTTACAGTAGTCAGGCCTTTCCACAAATGTCAGTTACACCAGAAATGCTGTTTCTGTCAGTCTTTGGGCTCCACAGTCCTGGAGCACTGCACAGTTAGTGCTGTTCTGACTTGTCGGCTTATTATGAGTTTGGTAATGAACTCAGGATTTGTGTTTTAGTAGGGAAAAGTTGTTCAGGTCTGTGATTCTCCAGGAACAGTTTCTGCAAAGTAGTATACTGTGTAGTATAGTACACTGTAGTGCAAAACATAACGCATTTTATATTTAAAGTTAAATATAATGCTTTACAAAACGCAAGTAAAGCACAAGGAAAGGGTAAGAGGTAAGCATTTTAGAGATTCTGGTATTGTTATATTGATCTGAGAAACTGATCTGATTTCAAGCTTTATTGAAACATCCTGTTCTTTTCTATTTTATTATGCACTCGAGGGGAGGCAAGGAGAGCACAAGAGATACAGGAGGAACAGGCGGTGTCAATCAGTGATGAGTTTGCCAGAATCTGTACCTGCCAACGTGCTTTAGTTTCCTGTCTCTCTTATTCCCATATTTACACCCACATGACAGTCCAGCCATTCCAACCTCCACCCCTGGAATAGTTTCGCCAAAATGTTTTCCAATCTAAGGGAGAAGCTCAGACTCATTGAATCTTCACCTCAGTTCAGACTGACATTTAATGAGAATCTCTATCTCCTCCACTGCATAAAGAAAACAAGTCTTAATAAGCTTTGTGAGGTCGATGAGATTCACAAGTGCTCTTGTTTTTCGGTCCATGTTGATCCCATAAATGGAACAAACTTAGCTTTTATCATTATACTGTGTGACCTTATTAGCCCATGATGCTCTTTTTGTGCTTAGGTTTTTTGCATGCTAAGGAGGAACTGAATAATTATGATTAATCCTTGATGTAGATTAAAGATGCGCAGGCCGCTGACCTTGCTTGTTGTTCCAGCTTGGCATGCTTTGAAGAAAAGTTACTAAGTGATTGACTATCGATTTGCAGTGTACTTAATCCACTTATCTGCTGGCTCTCTGAGTGACAGAAAGAGATGTGATGGAAAGTGAAAGCCTCAAGGGTGACACACATTGACTGTGGATAGTTTTCAAGCAAAGCAGCTCATTTTTTTAATTGGTCTGTGCATGGTTGCGCCCATGCTAATCTCTGCTGTCCAGAAAACTTTAGGACTAGGTTTTATGAAGTCTGTATCTGTATTTGGTCAATGAGAAGTAGCTTAAAAGTCTTGAGATGAGCTAATTCAGCTGGTTGTTAGCGAACTACCTCTGCCATCTTAAGGTTGTTTGACCCTCACTCATTACAGACAGTTTGCTGAGGGTGAGAAGAAAATACTTTTCTGAGATATAACCGAGGGCATATGTAAACTCCCATCCTGGATATTCAGAGTGGTTGCAACATTCAGCTGTGAGAAAGAATTCAGAGTGGTTGGGATTCCCAGACATGAGCTGTGAGAAAATGCCTGGGAGTTAAAGGAAAGCAGCCTTGTTTTAGATGCTGCTTTATGCCATTGGGTTGAAAATATGTTACTTTACTGTCCAAGCTATTTTAGAGAAAAAAAGTGGAGACACCAGAGACACACAAGTGATGATCGTTGAAAGAATTCTTAGCTTTGAAGCATCAACAGTTCACCCATCCACTCACACTCTTTCACTCACACACACTCTCACACAACAGAAGTGGTGGATCAACAGTCATCCACTAGCTCAACGCCTTCAAACAGATTTGGTGGTCTTAAGAACCAAGAATGTAGAACTTGACCCATTGATTCTATGTTCATGGTGAAAGTGAGACACCAGGTGAAGTATAAAAGGGAAACACTCCGTGTGTGTGAGTCTGGCAAAGCAGTTTATGAATGCCAAACAAATCTGTGATGAAATATTTCAGGTGACTTTGCAAGGCTGAGACAAAGAGCAGTTACTCTTTCTAACAGCAAATGCAGTGTGAGGTCTTTGTACGTCTCAGGATTTTTTTTTTTTGTTCCAATGTGTCCTTGGGAGTTCCAGTCTGGGTTTGAACATTTAAGTGTTTTGTGTTTAAGTGTTGAACACCAAGAACATGCTGTTTGTCCTCTAGGACTGAAAGATTAATTGTTTTTGTATCAAAATTGCAATTTGAAAGAGTCACTACCAAGAGAAAACAACCAAACACCCACATGATGTTTACATGACAACAGAACATCATGGTAAACTATGTTCAGGATGTAAAGCCCAAACTAAAAAATAAAAATCCTGATCAGATACAGACAAACTGATCTCTTTCTATTTTCACATTTCCGATCATTTTTACCTCTTTCACAGTGAGCAATAAAATTGGACTTCTCTTCCTGCCGTTGCTGGTGTATTGACTGACTCAGAATGAAAAGCTTTATTAATTACACAGAAAACGTCCTTGCCTTGCGTTTCTAAGTATCTCACGGTAGACACTGGATCATGGTCATGCTAGTGCAGTGCAAATTCAGGCAAAAACAGCCCCATAAACTAAAATAGCACAAAAGAACTGTGGTAGAGGTAATCAAGCTTTATACGCTTTGTATATCTCTAGAACTTTTCATTTTTGAACTGATCATTTATTTTGGAATTTGTGCAAGGCTATTTAACAACATGGTTTTAAGTGTGAAGGTGTACTCGCACTAGGCCTGCTTCTTTATATATATATATTATAATACAGTTATGGTACAGTTAATGTGCCTGTACACTGTGTGGAGCAATCACACTGGCCAAATGAACTGGACATTTGGGGGTCAAAATGCTCAGGGACAGTAAGGATCACCTTGTTTGACGACACCCCAAACAAAGCCAGCAGAACAAGCGGAGCAGATGTTCAGATGTTCGGTGCTGGTGGCCTCGCTCTCTGACCTCAGGCCAGCATTCTTTTCTGTCATACCTTCTGGGTTGGTGTCCTGTCTCCAGCAACACCATCTGAGTTGTTGGCTCAAACCAATCTTGCTGAGCTTGCTTGGTTCAAACCGAGCCCCGCTGAGATACTTCGAGCACTCAACAGCAGCGGCTCTGAATATCGCAGAGCTGTGACTGGAATACTTGGGTGGCACGTTTGTCTTCTGGTGAAGAGATGTTTGTCACTACAGTTAATCCTCACACCTCTCAATATCTCAATCTGAGGCTGTCCAGAATGCTAGGCAGTTTTTATTAGTGCCTGAGGCTTCAGAGAGAACAGGGCAAAGGCTTGCATTTCTGTGGGCAAGCAGATGGCATTCTTTACCACATATCTGGTCCTGTATCATGTCAATGAAGCAGGCCAGGGCATTGCTGGACTTTCAGTGCCAGAGATCAAAACCAGACTCATGCATCTTATCTGGAAAACGGTGGCATGTGTCCAAGCAGGATTCTCTGAAGCGCACTGTGTGTGTTCTCCAGCGCTTGCAAGTCTGGATTTGTGTAGTCAACCAAGGTCTTTGATGAGAAGTTTTCCTTAAGTCCCTTGATTGGCGTCTGGCCTCGAGCCTCACATCAGGTTAATGTCCAACACTTTGAGCTCAAACTAATTAACAAAAGTTGCTTTCAGTCCCAGTAAACATTTAATATAAAGAGAGTGGTCCTGTTGGGAGGGGAGTAGTGGTTCCCATCCCCCTCTTATCAAAACCATGTCTGATATGTTTAAGTAATGTTGGCTTGTGAAAGTCTTCTGTGCCTGGAAAGCTTGCCATCACTGTTCTCTAAGCATGAAGGACACCACGTTATGAATTCAGGTGTCAATAAGGACATTAAAAAAAGTATTTCAGAGATATCATGCCACTTGAATGACCAGGCATGAATGAATAATTAGTATTTCCTGACAGGTACTCAAATAACAACAATGCTTTAACAATGTTTACATTAAGCTTTTTTTTTTTTTGTCAAAAAAGGATATTTTGATTTCCATGGTGTGGGTTCCTATGGTGGCTGGTGGTCAAAGAATAAAAAAGAAACATCATGTTACAAAGGACATGCATCCAATAGCAGAACGGAACAAAATCTGAATATTTTGGTGAATCAATTTTAGTATTTTTGAAAAAGATGTCATTTATTATGTTCTATCAGCTGTAAACATGTAAAGACTTTGCCAATGTTAGACGCAGGTCTGAGGTAAATTCACTCCAGCTATGTTCAGTTTTGGTGCTAATTGGAGTATAGAAGCGTCTTCCGTGCACATGTCCGCATATTGAGCCTGGAGACACACATTTTTGTTCAGCTATGCATCTGTTGCTGTACTGTTGTATGGCAAGAATGACAATAAAGTCCACTTACTTACTTATCTACTTACTTAGAAGGTTTCAATACAGGAAATTGGAGGCCCTGGCTTGTACCAGGCCTAATTACGAAAGCTTGGTTTTCAGCTTGGTGTTGGACGACAAAAAACATCCTCAACATTCTCCTGTGGTCTGACAGCAGGTGTGCCACTGCTGTTGGACCACACAAGCGTGGTCCTCTCGGCATTGTAATTCAGTCACCACACATCTGAGACACCAGACACTGGCCTTATGAGCTCAGCACACGTGATCATTTTAATTTTCATGCAGGTTCCAGTTGGGCCACTCACTGCACTTTTTTTTGAAGGGCTTGTTCTTGAGGTGTCGCTGTAAATTATGTGTTAATGGCAGTCTGTTGACATTGCAAATGTGTCTGGTTGTTTCTAAATTGATGGCCCAATTAAGTCCAGGGAGAGAGTCTGGCTGTAAGGACACCTAGAGCATGCTGGGTCCTTAACACATTCTTTGTCAGTTATGGGTTCATTTAACACATACATGTGTAATTCTCTCCAAAATAAGTCTACATGTTTATGTGCTCTGAGAAAAATACTATTTGACCTGATTTAAAAATGACATAATGTTGAAAATCACAGAGTCTACACAACTAATTTTTAAAGCATCTTTTTTTCAGGTAAAAGGCAAATGAGTGGGTATGAGGCCTAGGCTGTGGATTGTAAACCTCTGGGTATTCAGACATTTAGTGATTCCCCTGCTCAAAATACATGATTCAGCTCATCTGTTTATTGCCAGGTTCAGTGGGTGTTTTTGAGCAGGGAAATGATCTAACTGTGCTGAACACCCGCTCTCCAGGACCGGAACTAAATACCCTTGACCAGAGGGTCTTCACTGAGTAGAAGAAACAGATCCACCTCCTTAATGGTTACAGCTGTGCTCACTGGTTTTCAGTGGGTTTTATTGATTTTTGTTGGGCTTTTTTGCTTTGTACAACCATGCTGTGGAACATTTTCTTATCAAATCCCTGATAGTTTGCAGTTAGATAAATAAGATTACGTTCATTTTAAACATTGTTGAATGATTCAGATTTTTTGCTCAGATTGTTACCTTTGGGCCCTAGACACACCTCTGATATGTTTGATGTATATAATCCTTGTAGGTCTCTAAAATCTACAGGAGCAGCAGAACTAAACATGGTGAAATGGTGAAATACTGTTTATCCACTATATCTGTCCCAGCTGTAAAAAAAAAAAGACTAAAAATGGCAAGATTATCTTCTGTCTTCTTTTAAATATCAGCACTTCCATCACACTTTTAATTTTCTATGAATTTTATTTTCTATGTATTCTTCCAATTCTTTTATTTTTTAATTGGTTTACATCCTACTATATTAATGCATAGCAATTTTATTCCATTTCTGTAAAAAAACACATTGAATGACTTTTGTTCTTGATAATGGGCTATGGAAATAAACATAACATGACTATATCTGTCTTTAGAGATAACAAACCTAAAGGAACACACACACACACACACACACACACACACACACACACACACACACACACACACACACACACACACACACA
>JBBPCW010000034.1:1401742-1428768 GCA_037974425.1 Phenacogrammus interruptus
AGCCTTAGGTTCTTCCTTAAGTGTCTGTCGTCTTGTCCACTCTCCTCATCTGCACAACAGTCTAGAGTATACATGAATAGTTCATTTACTTTACAGGGTAATTTGGAATAATTTGGGTAAAAAGCTAAGATTTCTCAGTACTACTGCAGATGAGCCTGCTGAAAATTTGTGCCTGCACGACAGAGAAACCCCTTTCCCTACCCTTCTGTTTTTTTTTTTGTTTTTTTTTATATTAGGAACCTATTCTCAGTGGTGCCATTTCTGCAAATGATGTGTCCAGCACTTTGGATTAGAACAGACATCAATAACAATAATAATAATGATAACAGCAATAATTATTATTATAATAAAATAACAATATGATCTTATTCTTAAGTTCCAACTTCACAGAAGTGAAAATAAAAAAAAAATGTGTCAGCATGTTGCTGACCAGTGGTATGGGTTCCACAGGTCTAAAAAAAAAAAAAAAAAAAAAAAAGCAGGAGCGTATGTGTGTCAGAGAGAGAGGGGCAGACTTTTGCTCCCAGTGCTGCTCCATCAGCCCACGACTGTTTTTCTTTGTTTCCGTTCACGCACGCTTCCCTTTCCTCTGCGTCTCTCGTTCTACTCTCTCTCTTCATAGGATTAGTGTCCTTGGCAAGTCTTGCAGCACATCTGTCTGAAGTAGGCACGGCTGCAGAACTTGAACTTCAGCACCAGTGGGCAATATGCCACCTTGTTTACATCTTTGCACTCTAGGGGAAAGGAAAAAAAGAGAGGGAGAGAGTGAAAAAAATGATTGAAGGACTTGAAGTGGTCAAAACAAGCATGCAGTGGGGAAAAAGTGAGTAGAGCCTGTGTGGACGATAAGCAAGTCTCTATGGGACAGTGATGTAGACGGGACTTTGATACAGAACCCAGTGACTTGAGGAGCTGCCTCTACTCTGGACTGTTAGCCTCTACCCCTGGTTTCTCTTTCACTGTTTGTCCCTCTTTTACTCCTCTCTCATTATCACTCTCCAAAGCAATGGATCAGCCAAAATTGACTAAGACATGTTGGAAGCTTGCTTCTAACAACACGGCCATCAAATAAAAGAAACCAGTGTTTCTGGTAACCAAATTTTGCCTTCACGGCAATAAAGGAAATTAATTGACAAAACAGACGCAAGCCCTATCAACAAAATGAAAAAAGCCGTAGCAGTCAACAAAACAAACCCATTCCCAATTTACCAAAATAAAAATGTCCCAAACCAAACCAATCCAAAGACAAGGCTACAGATCAGGCAAAAAAACCCCCAAAAAAACAAAAATCAAGCGGATAGGAACGGAAACCTATTTGACTATTTGGATGCAGCCTGAGCACATGGGAGTGTAGTCGCTGCAGTACCGCCGTAGCACATTCTGACACCTCTGTTCCATAGTATAGTGGGAGGGCAACCCACTAACAAATCATGCAGATATAAAGGTTTGTCCTACAGTCTGTGTGTTGTAAACTACAAAGTGCATCTTTGTGGTCAGTAGAGCTTATAAAAAGAACAGTGAGTGTAGATATAGGACATACTTAATAATGTGGCCTGCCAGGGAATGTTGATTAACTAGTCATTCTGGATAGTAAATAAAAACGATTTATTGTATTCTAGCAGCTCTTGGTTCATCACCAACACTGTAAAGAAATCAAAACATTTCTCTACCTTGCAAAGCACCAAAAATTTAGATTTTTAGTTTTATTACTTCAAGATAACAGAATTTCAAATTAATTGATTACTAAGTTGTCTATAGCCTAGGCTGTCTGTAGTAGATTAATGTTGCCAGTCTGCAGATTGTTTTATATTTCAGGCATGCTGGAAACCAGACAGTAATCACTGCATGAGCAGTGGTCCATTTTTCATTCACCGGCACTGAGGAATGCTTTAAGTCTCTGAATACTCTTCATTTCAAATGCTATCATACAGTTCAGACAGTAATTATAGGCTCCTATAAATCTTGCTTGCCTGTCCACTTGTGATGTTATATAGTATGTATTACCAGTTGGCCTGTGCTTTCATTCTTCTTTTTCTCTCAAAGCTGATATGATCTTGCAGTTAGAGCAAATATTACTTTCAACAAAAGTTCAAACAGAACAGTTCTGTTTAACATAACTAATATAACAGGTGTTAACTGCTGTAAAAAAAAACGTGTCTTCCTAAAACATTGTTTCTAGGCCTCTTCTGGGTGGAAGTTAGATGGACAGAAGTGTATACTAGGGGTGACCATAGTAATTGAAAATCTGAATATCTAATGGGTACCCGAACAGTGTATGTGTAATTTGGAATAAATAATGAAGGAAGTATGCATTACATGTCATTTTAACATGCTTTAACCGCAAATAATGAAGAAACTGACATTTTGTGCCAAATATTAAACCAAACAATGACCACTAAACTGAGCTGTATAGGGAAATATTTGTAGAGTGTAACTCCCATTTATTATTGTGTTGGTTAGCTGGCAGTATGCCTTCAAATATAAATCACCTTTTATGCTTGCTGCACACAAACTAAAGCAATCTTTCAGTATTTTCATAGCGGTATGACATTTTGTGGTAGAAATATTTTGATACTGCTCTTTGAAAGATTTTAATGTCTACCCTGGTAGTTTTTTGACAGGAGAGATTGGAGAGCGAGGGGGGGTTGGGGGGGTTTACCTCAGCCTGATTCGCAGCCCAGGCAGGCTGCCATCTGTGTAGCCAAGCACCAAGAGCCCTAACTGCCTTATCATGATGAGAGTGTCTTCCCTTATTAGGATCTTTAAATAGCTCAGGGAGAGTAGAGGAAAAGCAGACATTCCGTCACTGCTGTCCGTTAAGGCACAATTAAGTGCAAGATAATCCCATTAGGGTCCATTTGGATGGCTTATGTAATGTTGTTTCCCCAATACAGGAAATCTTAATACCAATCCATCAAGGGGAAGTATAGCTGTGGTCAGAGGTTTCAGAGATGTTCCAGAACGACCTTAACAGGGAATGTAAGGTTTCATGGTCAACTTTCTAAATAGTGTTGATTATTCTTGAGAAATATTAAAAACTAAAAGAAATTCTACTACTGATTTTCAGAGGTGCAGCATAAACCTTAACACTGTTGTCAAAGACAGTTTTTAATATAAAAAATCTGTAAATTACTTTCCCAAGAGATGAGCTATGGCTGGTGCTGTGGCTGAATACTCACCATCACCATTAGAGATGGGGGTAGCATCACACTTGCTTTCACACTGTTGCATATTACTGGGGCGCAGCGTATCAGGGCATTCACTGGAGGGCTGCCCTGTGTATGACAGACACTGCACGTTCCGCATTTGTTGTCCCAGCCCACACTGAGCAGAACACTGTGTACACACACACACACACACACACACATTTTTAATACTATGACAGGATAATGGATCATACATATGTCCTACATATTGATCTACAATATGATCTACAGGTCACTGGAACTGTGCTGGAGGTATGGAAGTAGTAGAGAGCAGTGTGCAACACATCAATCCAGGATTTAGGTTCATATGCTTAAGCATAATATTTCAGGACAATAATATTTCACAACATATGATAGACAGGACAATAATATGTCATTAATGTATGATAAAGATGATCAGTCATACTTTGTGACTCTTTTCTTTAAGAAGACAAATGTACCCAAACCATGGAAGCAAATGCCCCCATGAATATCAGAGTCCCTAGACCCCCTCCTTTTTCTTATATTATCAGAGTCATTCATCCACTGTTCTTTCTCCTGCTTTCACATTGTTAGTCACCTGAAGAAAAGTTGCTTTTATGTTTTTTGGCACTGATGTACATGCATCACTCTATGCTTTAGCCCACAATTTCCACAACTATTTACTAATGTCTTTCTCACAAAACTAAATGCAGATGTTACTTTTGTCACTGTTCCTATCAAAACACTAGCCACTTGAGCAGTCTATGACAAAGTTCTTGCCATTCATGTATCAACAATGAAGCTTCTTTCAAAGAGACAATCTTTTTCTATCACCCATTTGATTCAAGATCAAGTTTCTGCACTCACTTCATTTCTCTTTCATTTGTCACCTCCCAGTTTGATCAGCCACATAAAAAACACTGACAGTGAATAACACTGATCACCTTATTACAGTGGCACCTGTCAGGTAATGGTATATATCAGGCAACAAGTGAACAGTGCATTCTTGAAAATGATGTCTTGAAAAAACAGGAAAAAATGTTTAAGCGAAAGGATTTGATCAACTTTGACAAGGGCCAAACTGTGATGGCTCAATGTCTGTCTAGGTCGGAGAATCTCCAAAAGGGCAGGTTTTGTGGGTGTTTCCGGTTTTTGTGGGTGGTTAGTACCTACCAAAAGTGGTCAGAGAAAGGACAACTGGTGAACAGTTGGGTTAACGGGGTCATGGGCTCCCAGGACTCACTAATACATGTAGGGAGGGAAGACAATACTCCATGGTCTGATCCTTCAGAAGAGCTACTGTACTACAAACTGCTGAAAAGATTAATGCTGGCTACGATAGAAAGGTGTCAGACCTGTTAGAGGCCAATATTAGGCATGTGGTTTTAATGTAATAGTCAGATTGGTGTATAAGCAATAACAATATTGTAATATATGTAATAAGTTTTATGTAGCCTTTCTGCCAGTGGAAGAGTTAGTGGTATGTGTTGGTGTTTGCCACACATACATTTTTGTGAGGTCACGAAGAAAAGCTGAGGAAAGGGTGAGAAAAACCTTCCAACCCCCAAACCAGTTACCCTGATTTAGCCTTATGATATCCGGTTACAAAGTTATCATGTTAGGTTAAGTGGTATAAGTAATGAGTCCTCAGGAGCTTTGCAAACAGGCAATAGGTACCTAATTATAATTTGTAATCACTGGTTCTGTAATTGGGCGTTCTACCCTAGATCAGTCCCCAAAGAAACTCAGGCTTGAAAGTAAAGGCCACAACTAAACACTCAGCTACTGGTGGAATGTCATTATAATAGTTTAATTGGATCTTGGATTACTGTCAGCAGTTGTGTATTAAACAGTTGATGTTGGGTTGGGGTAGGGGGGTGCTGTCTTAAGTTGAAGACTTCTGGTTTCCAGGAGTCTCCTCATGGTATGATCCAATGGAAAAACAAGCCGTTGCTTAGCTACTCAATACAATACACAATTTACCTCATTACTCGCTCATTCGCATGGTAAGGTAATACGTACACTTTAGAAATGCTGACATCCAGAGACTGGCTTAGAGAACCGTGTGTGTGAGTATGAGAGAGAAAGGTATGATAGAGGGTCTATGTCTATGCAGGACATCTCAACAAAATTCCCAATAGCCTCACACATTTCATTCCTTCCAAATTAACTGGACTTTATTATCCCAGCTTAATGGGAGTTATGCCTCCTGGCAGATGGCATATGTCAGTGCCTGAATTAAGTGGGATTTGAACCAGTGACCTTTCGGCACACAGGTCTCTGCAACAATCTCAGCTTTCTGAGAGCCCTAGTTGGTGGCAGTAGGATACTCCCATTCTAATGTTGTTTTAACAGGGCATTGTTTAAGCCAAGAGTTGAGGTTGGACATTAACTGCCTTGTGGTTAACTGCTGTATTCAGTTGACAACTTGGTGTTATCTGGAACTCAACCATTTCCTACAGTAATTCATGAAAACATCTCAGTAAATTCAAATGTTTCACTGGAGTTTAAAGTTTACACTACAGAAATCTAGCACACCTTGCTTTGCCTGTCTTTTGAATAAGTTTACACAGAATAAAACAAAATATTTTATACTGTTATTGATCTCTCCCTTTCATGTATGTGTCATTTTTTTTAAAAAGCTGTTTTAAGCTGCAGTAGTGACATTTTCCTAGCTAAAACACCATCTTTGCTTTGCTGACTGCACAGATTTGGAACGTGTCCTGAACTGCATAGGGAAGCACTCATAGAGCTAATCGAAGCACACTATCTTTTGTCTGCTTTTCAAAACATGTTCTTGGCATTGACTGAGATGCCTTGTCTACAGTGGAGATAAACTTCAAACAACATAGACGATATTATTACCACTTCCACACGTTTGGCCTGTTTGGCTCTCTCTCACTCACAGGCACGCGCGTCACTGGCTCCCTAGAGCCCCTAGTTTATCATCGGAGTGTAAATTCTGCTGACTGTTGACTAAAACACATGCTCTTTTACACACCGTCTGGAAACAGCCCATACTTTGTCTGTGTCCTCTGGAAAAAGATGTACTGGAGACCGATCCCTCATCTAGATAGGCAGAACTTTTCTTTTATGACATTTTGTGCAACATGTTCAACATGTTGAGATTGATGGTTCACAGTGAACTTTGTTATAACCTTGGTGTGGTATGGAAATACACTAATTATAATCCAATCCAAAACACAGCTTCAATTCACTCTGAGTAGGATAACGTCTGCTTTTTGTTTACTTTTTTACCCCATTTGAGATGGACTGTTAGGACCTACCTGTCCCCACTCTCCAGGGATCCATCGCGGTGGTGGACAGCGGCCCAAGCTGCAACGCATTCGCCCTGGAGGTTTGTTATGGTCTGAACAGAGGGCTGGTGAAAAACTTTTGGTCAGGTCACTGCTTTTACACAAAACATTACGGTGTTTGAAGCCAGGGCCACACTTTGGAGTACACTAGACGCAAACAAAAGAAAAAAGCATGTTTTATTCAACTAGATTAAATAACATGGTGATTTTAATTCAGGGTTGTCAGACTTTAATCTAGAAAGGACAGAACAGGAAAGAATTCATTGCATGTACATCTTAAACACTTAAATTAATAACCCAAAAAATTACGCAGGACAAATTATGTCTGGTTGCAACCAGGTGTCCCAATTGTGTCTTAGATTAAGCAATTTAATGATTACCTCGCTGCTGAAAATCTGAAAATATTGTTTTTATCAGCTACTGGCATTCATGGTTTAGTCCATTAGAGAAAGTATAAATATTCTCACCTCTGACCAGTCCAGGGTCACCCACTGTGGGGGGCAGGACTGATTGTTGCAGGATTCACGTTCGATTGGTCGATGAGTCAGGCAGTGGCTATCCTCCTGGTTTTCCTCCTCTGCTGGGCCGATTTTGCGGATGCAGAGAACAGTGCGTGTGCGCATGCCTCCATCACACGTTTTACTGCATTCTGACCAGTCACCGATAAACCACCTGCATCAAAAATACACCTCTGATTTACTTCTACACCACCAAGATAAATGCACTATTTTACTACCAGAAATTGTAAACTGACAACAGATGCTGAAATGGCATCATTCATTCATTTCTGTTGATGCTTAATCTTTCACTAGTGTTGCGGGTATTCAGAGCCTATCATGAGGTCTACAAACTCGAGGCAGGGACTCACCCTGGACAAGACACCAGCCCTCTGCGGGACGCACCTCCACACACACACACCCGCACCCCTTTCACTCACACCTACAGTGAATCCCCAATTCACTTGACATGTGTGTCTTTGGACTGTGGGAGCAATCAGACCCAGGAGGAAACCCACACCAGCATGAGGAGAAAATTCTAACCCCACACACACACAAGGCCAGGACCCAGACTCGACCCCTCAACCCTGACAGCGTAAGGCAACCACCGTGAGGGAAATGGCAACCTGATCATTAGCTTAGCGGATATTAGAATAAAGATAACCACAGAAATAAAGACTGTAAGCCCTGTGGAGGGTAATAAAGTGTGTTTCTTCCGTAATAAGGGAAGCTGGAAATAGGCTTTAGAAGGTCCTTTTAGCGATGCCCATCGACTAGTTCAGGTTGACTTATACTTCCACTGGCAGTGAGCTAGAGTTGTGATGCCAAAAACACTTCATCCAGACTTTCTGATTTAAATTTCACACACCTGACTGAACTCTGTTTGACTACTCGCCCCATTGAAAACGAGAGGCTAAATGTTTTTGGCCTCTGCCACACATGAATTTTCCACACATGTATGGATATTGTCCCTTGAGGGTTCATAAACTTGACTGGCCAATACAATTAAACGCAGGTGGTCACTCTTTCTTTCCCTTTCCGACACTGAGGATTTTGGCCTGAATATACATTAAAAATTGTTCACACATGAAGAAATAAATCACGCTGCTTGGTTTTAAACATTTTCTGCAAAGCAGCTGAAGTGTGAATGGTTTTCAATCTTGCCATGAATATATCAAATATCACAGTCTGTAATACTTAAATGTTTTTTGAAAACATATAGACTAATTTCATTTCAAGAAAGTAATTTCCAAGAATATTGGTCAGATCCAAGTAGATTGAGCTTGCTGAACTGATGTATCTCTAACTGGAAAACTGAGAGTGTGCTACTTCTAACAAAAAGCAAGAGAGACTTAGCTACCAAGAAGTTAAGAAAATGCCAAAATGTTTGTTGGAGCACACTGATGCAGAAGGCGATGATGGACTTATTCATGAACAAAATGCTATATACAGCCTTTCCTAAAGTCAGTGGCTTATCACTCTTGTAGGTTTGGCACTATTATACATACTCAGGTGGGCAGGGTTCTGTGTTACAGGGCCTTTGATTCTCCGGGGGTTTGCTGTCAGGGTCGCAGTAGCTGTTCTGCACCACAGAGTTGTCGTCTAGCCTCTTGCAAACCACCTCCTGTTTCTGAGAGCCTGCAAACAGATAGTAAAACGTCACCTCATTTCTCTGCCTCTGTGTCTGGTGCTTGGCGGCCCATTTCTGACACTTCAGCAACTGGCGTGTAAAACGGCGTGTGGTCAATGTGGGGGTGTGCACAGTAAAACAAGCTCTATACGGCTCCTCCAGAGGGCCACTTGCTGACAGAGCACTGCGTGCCGGGGGAAGGATGGGTGCTGGATAATGTTCCCCTCCATGGTATTTCTAGGTGTGTAAATGCCTCGGTTTTAAGTGAGTGTCTTGGTGAATGACTTTTACAGAGAAGCCCTTCTTTTCTTTGGCTCTTGATTGCGTAAAGTAGGAGTTAGAACAGTGCGGGTATGAGCCAGGTCTGCAGTGCGTGTACTCAGCACCAGAAGCCGTCAGACCAGCAGCCACACAGTGGCCCGAGAGGAACTGGAGGTGTAGAGTTAAGCCTGGTTTATGCCAAGCCGGGGCAGTCTACGAGGCCACCTTGCAAGGCAGATCTACACTTCCAGGAGTGGAGCCATCTTCAAATATTGCTTTACTTCTGCGAGCACTGTGGCAGACTAATAACTCAGTACAAATTAAATTCACAATCACATCCACCAAGCAAGAGCTTGTGTAAGCCATTGTGTTACCTCTTCACACAGACAATGGCACTTGTCTCAAACATCAGCTATTTGATTAACAGTTATTGATACAAATCTTTATATTTAAATTAGTCAGAGTCAGAGACTGCCTTTATTCTTTGTGTGTGGTATGTGCAGCCAGTCAGAGCAAAGCTGTACTGAATCCAGACCTCACAGAAGAACTCTTGATAGCTGAGCTTGATAGTTAAGAATGCCCACTGTGTGCCCCAGGCCAAAAGCCATAATGCAATAAAAAAAGATTCTTTCTGACATCAATTTGTGGTTTTGAGCTATTATGAATATTGTCCTAAATAAGCCTTTAAATAAACCCTTTGTCAGGCACTGTTGAAATCTGTTGGTAGTGTGAAAATAGACAAACCAAAGCCAAGCATCTGGCGTAGTGAAAATCCCATGTAATTCCTAAAAAGAATATTCCAGAACTTTATGGCTTTTAACATCAAGAAAGGCAGCAGGACTTAAATCCTCATTGTGAATTTTGCCAGGAGAAGTTGTTCAACGCTGCCAATAAGGAACATTAACAACAAAACATTTCACAAATGACATAAGTGTTGCTCTGGGGTATTTTCATATTAGCTGAAATGTGCACACATGAATTGGGCAGCAAATGAGGTCAGGTTCATGGCACGCTTCACGGAGCCCATGGTGGCAAAACCCCCCAACTTCAGACTAGTCTGTGATGTTTGCATTTTTGCCTGAATATCACAAGAATTGCAAATGCTTTCAGTGGCCACAGCTTAATAAAAAAAGCAAAAAGGAAAACTATTTGTTGTTGTAAGAAAGCCATTTGATTTTGGCCAGGAGGAAAAGTCTGGTCATATTTGAGGTGAGGGCTCACATTAATGTGTGGTTCTGGCTTTCAGATCTGGAAATAGGAGGCAGGCCTTTGCTCACGGTGCAATTTGTAAAATAGCAACACCAGGAAAACAGCAAAGGAGAAAATCATCAGTTTCATTCTATGTCTAATAACATACATACATACAAATATCATCATAAGTATCACTGGGATATGCATGAAGAATCAGTCACACACAGGATTTTTTTTTTTGCAAAAAAGTAATAGTCCTGTTTCAGTCCACCTCACACTAAAGGAATGATAAAAACCTGCTAACCGTTACTGTTACTGAGTGCGGCCACTAACACCTGATGTAAATCCAGACCATGACCTTGCGATTAGTTATGTTGGGTAGTTTGTGGAAATTATGTAGTGAAAAAATCCCAAAAAGGTCAAATACAGAACCTCCTTATATTATCAGGTACTGCTTATCCTTAACCATAGTGGTGCAGGAGCCTACCCAGTGGTCATTGGGCAAAAGAGAAAGGAAACTGGAACACCTGGCAGAAACCCATGCAGACATGTGAACATGCACACTCCACACAGAAAGGACTCTTGGCCACCCTGGCAGGGAATTGAACCAATTAGGCAGTTACCCAGTTCATGACTGTGTTGCCCAGTTACAGAACCTTTCCCACAAAAATATTTCAACTCTAACAGAGAGTAATTTGATGCAATGATTTAAATAGTACAGGAAAGCTGTAGTTTTTCATTCATTTTTAGTAGGATTTGGCTAAATTGAGTGTAAGCCAAAATGTATCTACATTTAACATACTCAATTATGCAAAAGTAAAAAGTAAATATTTTAAACAAACTAATAATTAATTTTTTTGGTGATGTATGATGTGGTGGCCTGGTGGTTAGGGAGTTGCCCTTGCGATTAGAAAGTTGTGGGGTTTGAATGCCAGGACTGCCCCTGAGTAAAGTACCGTCCCCACACACTGCTCCCCGGGCACTGTGTTCCTGCCTACCTGCTGCTTCTGTTGGAGAATGGGTTAAAAGCAGAAGAAGAATTTCATGGTGTTCACACCCTGTGCTGTGGTGTGTTCATGTATGACAAAATGGACCCTTTACACATTTTTTTTTATCACTTCATGATGATGGGCGGTACCGGTACTTGCAAAAGGATGAATGAGCATAGTTTTCACATTACACTGATATTGCTAAATGTTTAAAAAATTACAAGACTGGTTGGTTGAGTAAAAATGTAGGGGAAATAAATCACCTGATCTTTTAAGTATTTCAGTACTACTACAGGCAATTGCTTGTTTTCCAAAAAAATCCTTAAGTATTACATAGTATTTTTAGTGTGCAGGCTTACCTCCTGCGCAAGTGGTGGAACACTCAGACCAGGGTAGGTGGTGCCAGGAGAAGCCCACCTCATGATCTCCACTGCCAGTGCGCTGTATGGGTACGTTGAACTTGTAACGAATGCCCTGGTTTTGCTCTTGGAGGAGCACCTGGAGACAGGTAAAAGAGAATTTCAGTATAATTATGATAGCATTTAGGGGCGATAAAACATTTTTTCTTTATTTTTTCACTATATTTGTAACTTAGTGTTATTTCAATGATCATGTTTATTTTGTGTGCGCGCGTGTGCGAAAAAGAGCAATGAAGAACAGCAATGCTGATGAATGAAAGCCACAAAGGAAAGGCTCGTGGTCCACTGACCACTTGTGTGTTTTGTAGTTGTTCTGTCCAGGCAAAAATCCCAAGGAGTAGGACTTTTTAGCCTGAAAACCATACACGCGCGCACACACATTCTGAGATGTGCTCAGGAGCATTCACATTTGGCCAGACAGAGGTTTTCTTCGCACACATATATAGCTGTTAACTTAAAACCACGAGCCAGAGTTCAAGTGAGGTTTGCGCACAGATGTGGACTTTATTTAGAGTGAGCCAGACAATTTCAAACACAGTGCATTCAAAACACCCCGCTCGTGCCTTGGTGTATGTTTGTGTCTCTTTATGTATATAGTTTGCAAATATCCTCTAGTAAATTGTGATTGAAGAGCCCCTTCAAGTTCATTTACATTCACGGCATTTATCAGACGCTTTTATCCAAAGCGACTTCCATTCCCTAACTACAGGGAACAGTCTCCCTGGAGCAACTTGGGTTTAAGGAGCAACTTGCTCAGGAACCCACTGGTGGTGTGCAGAAAGTTGGATTCGAATCTGGACCTCTTGGTCCAGAGGTAAGTATCCTACCTACTAGGCCACCACCAACCACTACAAACAGCCTCTTAATCTTTCTCCATGCAAAGAAGTAAAGAATATTCATAAAATATTCTTTATTGCATACAGAGGAATTCATTACAATTTATCTACATACCATAACAACAAGATTTTCTGTGGTGGCTCCGAGTGCCTCCAGAGACTCAGGTTCATCTGTAGGCCTCTTGTAGTGAAATGCTGTCCCTGCAATGTCAAACTTGCGAGGCCAGTCGATGGTCCATGCACCATTGATGTAGTAGTCATCTCCCTCAGATTTCAAGGCTGTGGAGTAGTTGAAAGACGCTGCATTCAGTGACAGGGCCGAAGTGGCACAAATGAGTTTTTATCCCCATGTGACACTGATGAGTCAACACAAAAGTCTGAATCTTTTAAAATGAGACTAACTACTTACAGATTTGCATTACTTACAAATATAAATGTGAAGTGTCAAGGTAAAAATAGAGAATCTGAGGAAAACACTGGAGTAGAGCAAGGTGTGTAATGTGTGTGTGTGTGTGTGTGTGTGTGTGTGTGAGAGAGAGAGAGAGAGATCAACAGTCTGACAAGTGCAAGCTGCTGACTGGCAACAGCTGCCACAGTGAGTGTTGTGGCGTGATGTCATTGGCATCATTCATCACCATGATGAGCGCCACCCTGCCAATAGGATGTGTGCCATCCTGAGCAGCTCTTGCTCACCCATTGCTGCACAGCCATGATTTACTTACTCAAAAGCAGGAGAAAAAGACAAAGAAAGAAAGACAAGTAAAAAAAAAAAAGAAAAGAAAGATAGTCAGGTGAAAGTCTGGAACAAACCCCACAAATACCATTCCAGTACAGTCGTCAAAGCAAAGGTCCCGTTTCCAGGAACAACACACATTTCTAAATATTCACTTTTCTCCTGATTGAGATGGGGCCAAATTGTGGACGAGTGATCTCGACATCCTCTTTTTTACTGTGTCTGGAGCTTGCAAGCCCGAATTAAGGCTAGCTTTGGTACCTTGCCTGTCACTCCATTTAGTTATAACAGTTTCATGACCAAGCAGCGCTTTTGCAAACCAACTTAGTGCAGACTGAGAACAGCTAACAAACTTACATTTTTGTGCTGGCAGGAAAGGAGGAATGGCAACCTTTACAACTGATCAGTGAATATACACTGCCCTTTTTAACTCTGCTAAATTTCAACTGTCGGCAAAAGCATAACATTTATGCTGTCATATCAGGATATGTCAGACACAATGTCTGGCAATACACTGTAATGTGCTAGTTCCAGTTTATTTTGGTATGCTGGACAGCTCTGTAAGAGAAAGTATAGTTATTGTTGGTACTGATCAGAACTTAGAGTTGCACTGCTATCCAACACACTGTCATGTTGTATTCTGATTGATTTTGAAGATCAAATGATTCTACTATGAGCACAGTTCTGAGAGTGTACGTCCTTACTTGGCCAGGTTATCTGCAGTTTTGCTTTTAGGCATTACTATGCCCATTTAAAGATTTTCTTCACTGTTTTAATGTCATACAGAACTAGAATGTGTGGACATTAAGCGTGAAAGAGGCATGTGCAAAGACCTCCAGTATGATCCCTTATAAACCAACATCGACTGTGTCTATGGCCACACATCAAACGACAGCATCAGAAGAACTCAATGCGTCAACATGATTGACGATAAAACGCAACAAGCTGTCACGCGCCCCACTATATTTATGTTTGTGTTCAAAACAAGTGTGATTGTTTTAATTAGTGACTGCTAGAGACTGAATGGTTTTATTCAGGTTGTGGGCAAGAGAAAATGTGAGAGCCCTTCTGAAGTCTCTGAATCACTTAAGCCTTGCAGGAGGTGAGGTGGCTGTCAACGAGACTCAGATTTACACCTATAAAACTCAAATGTCAGAAGAGTTGTGTGTGTACATAAACCACTTTATAGCATCCCTTGGGGGTTGACACCAGCTACGGAAATAGCACGGTCATTATCATGAACACGGCTGTCTGCTTCTTGCCCCACATTTGGCTTCAAAGTGGTGGTCATCACTCACCTATATAGTTCTTCGACATGGCCACCTCTTTGATTTCAATGTGGACTGACCCTCTGGGGATCTGGACCACTTCCATGTAACCTAGGAAAGGAGAAACAGTTCAAACTGCGGCCTGGAGCTTGGAACTTTAGACATGGTGTCACAAAGCATGAGTCAGAAGTCACACTGTCTTAGAATATGACATAGTATACAGAAAATAAAGATGAATATCTTGGCTACTTTAGACATCCTCCAGGCTATTCCGTCCTAGATTTTCCAAGTGTAAGCACCAGTTATGCATTCGGCTACAAGGTGTTCAGTGACTTTTGTTTATTTAAAATGGACTGAGAGATGAAACGTAGAAAGGAATGAAATTATTCATTTATAGTATGTTCACAGAAAGCCTGCAATAACTAAGAAACAGCAAATCCATAACAAGAGAAGGATCTACGCCCAGAGAACCCCACTCTCCTCTCTCAAAGATTTCAGATGATTTACTACCTATACCTTAAAAGGAGAAAATGGTCCCGCTCTATAGAGACAGCCCTTGGACTCCGACCCACAACACGCATGCGATATTAGAAGTTTTATTAATTCCCTTAGTGGATGATGCAATTAATACTCATATATTGTGTTACCACTTCTATTTTGACAACTTGTTTCTTGACCCAAAAACATAAGCTTTATCATTGGGTGACAGCACACAAAGAAAAAAATCCCACAGCATTTCCATGAAAAATGTAGCGTTTGGCAGCGGTCCTCCACTGGCCCTGTGTCAGCAGCCCGATGCCAAAAAAACAGTGCGTTCTCCGCTCGCGCAGCACTCGCTTCAGCAGGGACGTCTCTTGCGGAAAGCGATTAAAAACTTGTCGCGTTTGGCAGGCGTGTGGAAGGCTTGGTCTGATGGGGTTCTGGGGAGCACTCTCTCTCTCTGTCTTTCTCCCCAGCTGTCTCTTTCTCTCTCCGGTTCTGCTTACTCTTTTCATTCCACATCCTCGCTCGGCAGAGGCTTTCACGCATGGCCGGTTTCTGCACGCTGTATTTTACGCACTTAACAGCCTTATAGGGGCCGCCTCAAACGGGCCGCCGCAGCCACAGGCCTGAGATGTAGACGTGCAGGCCAAAGTACCGCGCTGTTATAACTCACCGCTTGGAAATGGTTATGACATCACAGCATGTGCTTCGGGAGAGGAGTTAGTCTTGGCTAATCGGCGTCGTTTGGCTAGGAAGCCCGTTCTTTTGCTATCGTGATGGGTTCCTGTTAGAGGTGTAAATCTCTGACCTCACAATGATTTGATTCAATAATGTTTCTTAAGGACAACTCAAACACAATGACATCTAAAATTTCATCACAGCTGGAATATTTTGGTATGGATCAAAAAAGTTTTTAATAATACAGTGAACAAATAAATCTGACTGCAATATAGACAATCAAAGCAGTACACTATGCTGGAGTTTATGATAGGAACATTCTAAACACATTTATTTTTCTCTCACACAGATTGGGAGATGGGAGTTGGTGAGCACTGACCTCCTCTGGGCAGAGAGTCATTGAACAAGCCTTCAGTAGCTTCACAGGTGCTGCCATCTCCTCCACACACACGGCATCTGTCCTCCTTGGCATCTGAGCCCAAGATGTTGTCACAGCCCACATGCTGGAACACACACACACACACCAACAGTGTGTTTTTAATATCAGACAAATACAAACATGGTGGAAGCGTTCTCAGAGCAGTGGCATGCTGGTTAAAATACCAAGAGCGATACCTGCCTTGTAGTCTTGCTTCAGCATCATCAAACATGCTAGATTTAAACTCAATCCTTTAATAACATCATTACTGGTATTTATTGATATTTGTTTAGTATGATTAAGTACCATGATAACCAACATTAAAAGAAAAACAGAACAAAAAGGGTCTGTAAAAATAGATAGGACAAAAAAAAAGACCATCCAGAAGGCCTCTAATATGCCTCTATGGAGACAGTTTCCTGAGATTTATTCAGTTTGTATGGACAATAACTTATGAACACTAACTTGACACAAAGGGAAGCACCAGTGTGAGTAGTAACACATGTCTGCCTCTTTTTGTCTGAGTGGAATATCTTGCTCTTTTGAATCCTCCCACTATAACTCTTTCGTTGGCTTTGTTAGGCACATGAATGTGCTGTTCCAGGGATCTATTCACTGTTACATGCAGTGCAGCTCGCTTCCATCTCTTGTACAAAGCAACACTATTTGTGTGTCCAGACGTACATGCTTCGTATTCTATGCTTCCTGTCGACCCATTCTTAGCCTTTTCCCAATATGCACAACACCCCACACCACTGCCAACTCGTTTATTAAACAAATATCATAACTGAATTGTGTATCCTATTAAATTTGGCGTGCCTGGCTAACAAAACGTCCAAAAATACAATTACATCCAGAAGTGTTCTACTCTGATAAGAACCTCACAGCCTTTTGTTTCTTTAAAAATAAACAGATTTTTTTGAAGGCCTCATTGTTCTGTAGTCATAATTGCTTCAGTTCTGTGGACTGTCAGTCAGAGAGTGTTGGTATCTGGTAAACATAGATAATACACTTCACCAGCTCTGTGCTTACAATCTCAAAAGGGGTCTGATGTTAAAACCAGCGGTTCTTGATTTTAATCACAAAGAGGCCGTGTGGGTCCAAGCTATTGTTCCTATGTTTACAGCCAGCTGGTGCACAAACACAAAGGGACATATATCACCAACTTTGACTTTAATCAGTTGAATTAGTTTGATTGTTTTTGGGCAAAACACCTCTAGTCTAGTTAATCAGTATGTATAGTCGTTTACATCTGGCTTTTTGATTTTCAGATTTCCTGAGAGGGCTAGACGTGATGACATGAATAATATTTTGACATTTTTAGGCCATACTGAGATACACTATTAATATTTCAAGTGTTTTTGACATGACATACCAGTTTATGTTCTTGTTAAGAATGTGCCATATCAGCATTAAATTTGACATTAAGTTTGACACCGGAATTTTAAAAAAATCATTTGAAACAGATCTGGAATTTTATTCCATTCAAATAGTCTATGTGCACAGAACCCAGGTTTGTCCAAAACTAGGCTTGTACCATTTGTTGTGCTCTGGAGTTTCAGATGTAATCAACTGAGAAAATTTGAATCTTGAGGTGTGCACAAGTTTTTAAAGGTGACATATTATGCAAAACACAAAAAACAAGTTACAATAGGTCTATGGGCCATACAAAACATGTTCACATAAAGAGATCTCATGAGCTGTTTGGATTGCTCCCTTATTGTGACATCACACTAAGGAAATTTGCATAGAACCTCATCTGTCGAGCCCCCACCCACTAGATTAGCCATTTTTGTCTGCTGGTTTTACAAGCATGCATAAGACGCCGAGCGCTATGGATACAGGCAGAAGCAAATCACACATTAAGTGTTGTGTTCATCTCTGGGTCCGACTCAGGGTCAAACATATAGGACTGGATAGGGCCTCTGTTTTCTGCCCTTTTTACGTGAGTTAAGTGTCCCAATACTTTCGCTCATCTAATATATCTCTCCCTATTTCTTTCTCCCTCCCTCCCTCCCTTCTTTCAGCCTGGTCACCATACATGCTAGAACCACTGTCACAGATTGGAAGGATGGAAAAAAACAAAGAATTAAAAAAATAATGAAAGAAACACTTTCAATTCTAATGTGTAAAATCCAGAACTCTTAAGCATGGGTTAGGCATGGTCAGCAACAGCTTATTTGCTTAAACTGCTCATTTTGAAAGAGACTGAAACTGTCAAGAGCCGGTGAGAACTCTTTATGTGTACAAAGAACTTCATGAACATGTTTTGTATAGCCCATAGACCTATTATAACTAAAGTCATTCTCAGTGCATGCCCCCCACTCTCAGTGCATGCACCCACCCCCCAGCATTTTTAGGCTTCTGGACAGATTTATGTTTACTTAGATAATAGCAATTATAGAAGCAAGTTCACGGTGTACATCTCTTAAAATCTTTGCTTAGTAAGTGTTCATGGTCACTTTAGCTGGCTTACCAAATGCAGAGTCAATTTTATGATCCATTGCTCAGCAAGTACTACAAACTCCTTGTCTAACTGGACTTTATGATTCCATTTAAACAATCTTTTTATAATCTTTCTTTTAAATGTCGACACGTTTTTGGCAATTAAGGATTGAAAATTGACACCAATTACTTGAAAAGCAAAAAACTAGGACTGGTTATTAAAAGGTTATTTTATGCAAATCAGCAAAAAATCAATATGGATTTAAATGGTCAAAGTTTCAAACTAGTTTGTACTGACCCAAGGAATAAGGAAAAAAATAATCACATTTGAAAATTTTTCAACCGTTGCTCCAGTGCCTGCCTTGAGGCTGACTGGGCTCATGTCATGTGACAGAGTTGAGTGAGGGAATACTAGCCACTGGTCATCCCAAGATAAAAGTCTCTCAAGTGAAAAAAATACTTTCTAGCCGTGCTAAAAATTCAAAAGGTGTTACTAACAGTTGCTGAGGCAAGTGGGTGATGATTTAGCATGTTAGTTAAGTTAGCTGCACAGCTCCACAGCAAAGAATTTACTTCAGAAACTACACATCTTAGATACACATTTTGGTTAAGGGAAAAAATGTATAGATTAGATTTCTTTTCTAAATGATTCTTGTAATCAGATGCACCTCGAGAACAGGGAAAGAATTTCTCACCTTACACTCTCCATTGATGCAGATATCCAACGAGTCAGCCTGGCAACGTGTACCGTCAATGACAGCAGGAGAGCGTTCTGTGTAAAAGTTATATCCCTCGGCCAGGCAGTTCAAAGCACAGGGCTTCACGCCACCTACAACACAAGCCGAGCGTGCTGTCAAGCCACTGATGTCACCAAGATGTTTATTTTAATTTGTCAGCTCAAATATGGGTCCCAGATCTCTCACTTCACATGTAGCAGTCCTTTTGCACCAGTGTCTCATGGTCTACTGCATTTTATTCATGCAATAAACTCATATTCTCTATGAGAATAAGTCATTTCCGTCTCCCCGTGTCAAACACAGACTGTTTTTCAGTGTGATTGTCACAGGCCAGGATGCTTCACCAAGAGTTTTTTCTGTCAGGTCAGACCCTCACACGCCACAAGAGAGGCATTACTCATAGTGTGAACCAAACATTCGGTCTGACATCATAATTACACCCACATGAGGAGAGATTAACAAAGCTGCCAATAAATAGACAGAGGTTATCTTTCTTGCGCTCTTTACAAGGATGTATGTGATCCAAATGGTTTCTCGGAGCCAAACAATTGGTAATTGCCATGGTTATTATGGGGCAGAACTATAAGGAGATGATTGAGGTGGCTTTGAACTTCACTTCATAACCAGTTTCAGTTTTCTATCTTGGTGAGGTCTTCTTTGTTTACTGGCGTGTCACTCTATTACATTAAATAAGAAACCTTCACATGTGAGGAACTCTTTAACCATTAAACGATATTTGTAAGTAGAAATTTAAAATGTTACTGCTGTATTTAAGCATTCTTGTTGTATTATTGTCATTTACTGTCAGAAAATTGGAAGTGCAGGCTTAAACTAGTCAGAATTGAATAAAACTTTCATTACACAATTGCTATTTATTTAGTAATGAAATTTAAATAACGTAGAAAAAACAGTAACTGTCATTTTGCACAAGTGAATAATGGATTCCTCAGACTGAAGGAATCGGTTGTAGTTGAGGTACACTGGGGAAAAATTATATAAATTTGATTTTTCACCAAAAAGTACTCTTTGTTCAAGCAAATCAGCCTGCCAGTGAGTGCTATATTTACTTAATTACTGTGAAATAATAATGGAAAACAGTACACATTCAATGCATCTCAAACACTCTAGAGATAACATTAAAACTGATTGAGAGCCCCAGGTAAGGGCTATGTGTGAAGTGGGCTATGACCACTGGGACAGTGGTGACACACAGTTCCAATATGCTACTAGTGCTTAAGTCAACCTGGGACACACACATTCAGGACATTCAAAGACATGGCGCTCTGGAATCCCAGGAATTTTCAGACCATCAAAGAGACTTCCACATTGTTGATGTTAGCAGGCTGATATGTATACTATCACTGGAGCGCTGACTCTGGGAAGGCTTCATGGGAGAGTGTGGTCTCTTAGCGACCCACCACTCTGCACATTTGCTATGCGTTTGTATGTGCATCCTCATGCCCTAAGCCCTACAAATGCCATGGTAGGAGATCTAAAGAGTTTCCCAGCCGTGTCATCTACAGCCACAGCCCACCACCCCTTCTTGCTTTCTTTGCCTGTGTTTAGAACTTACCTCCAGTGTAAGGCTTCCAGTTGTAGTACTTCCCACGAAAAGGCATGTTATCAAAGTCGGCACACTGCTTCTCCCGAAAGTCGCGTGACCCTGTCGGACACGCCTGAGGGCAAACACACAAGAGTTTTTGTCACTGCAGTGTGCTTCTTCAAGTTTAAGTTATCTGCATCTCAAGGTATATGTTTCATCAAAGTATTACTAGGTATGTTACTACATAACCATCCAGCAATCCTAACACAAGCAACTGTGAATGGAGGCATATACATAATGTGTGTTTGCAGCTTGTGTATTTGTTAAAAAGGCAAATACTGGCACTCTGTCATTTGGAATAGAACAGATTTCTATACTCAGTTTTCTCTAGGCTGATTGTCCAGGCTAAACCTGAGGTGACAATAGATGGCACCAAAAACATTTCGCTCAGCCACAGTATCCTGCACAGGGTTGTGGCTCAAACATCCAGGCTGTATTAACTGTGTCATCTGACAGGAAACCAACCTAAACTCAAGCAATACATTTTAAGATAAGGACCAATCATATGCATTCTGGCTGCGTAATATGTACGAAACTCCCACACATGCCCAAAAATGCAGTTTATTGGCTAAACGTGTAGAAAATCAAAACATATATATTTTTAATATTGCTACTTATTTGTCACTGAACTTTCATTTACATTGCTTCATATTTCACTGCACCTAACCCGTCTCCAGAAGGTAGGCTGTCCTGTGTGTTGTTTGATGACATGCAGCCTTAGTAAAACAAAGCCTAATTTCAGGTGCTCTGAGAACAAATTCTGCACTGTGATTGCACCCTCATATCTAGTTTAAAGCGCAAATTAATCTCATTGCTCTTGCACTCATTTGCACTTCATGAATTGCAAAATGAATTCCTGTAGTGTGCGAATGTGTATATATTTTTCTGTAGCATTTGATACCTCACTCCTAATTACTGGCATTTCGCTTTGCACACACTTTTTTTTTTTTACATAGTGCATCTAGTGTCACCCCCATAGTCATGATGTCAGCGGTCAGATCACAGAAAGTGACTGCACTCAGCAGGGGGAGAGGGAAAAGAGTGCGAGAGCTTGGGAGGAGGGGGCAGGAGAGATTAGCTCATCGGCGTGAGCAGCAGAACAAGCAGAGTATTGCTCAGGGCTGAACAATAGCCACGGGGGTCCACATCCTCTATGACTTAGATCATAATAAATTCAGACTCTGGACAGAAACACCCCAATACAGTCCAACCCATGGAGGAGTGGCCTTAACCCCTCATCTAGGTCCTTTGAGATCTTCAATTGGAATTCAGAGGGTCAAGGGGTTAATCATGTCAAGGCGTTGTGTTGATAGCATTGTTTTAGGCTGCCCTGCTCCATGCTTGAGCCTGCTGTCTGTAGAGTTCCAGACCAGCCAAATGACACGGGCAGAACCTAGGCCATTCATGATCTATTTGTTTTGGATGCAGAGCCCTCAGGGGGATAAAATAGTGGTTTTGGGCATGGTGTTTGTTTTCCAAAGTAAACATCTGCTGTTTGCCCTGAGCTGTTGTTTTTAAGATTTGTGGTAGTATAGCCTCGAGGCCCCCAAACTGCCACCTTGAAATAAATGGGATGGGGAAATACGCATTTCCAGCTTCACAAAAATATTTGTTCACTCTAAGTCATTTTTAACCTGTGGAAAAAATATTTTAGTCTTTATGGATCACACAGTTATAGCTAAGATATGCTAAATGAAATACAAAAGGATTTTTTGAAGCCTTGTCTAAGCTTTACGATCTGAATAACAGACAGTAACAAAATCAATCAATGTATATTACAAAACTCATGACAATAGGCACTTTAGATGATTAAGGACTCTGAGGCATTAGATCTTCTCGTTTCATAAATTCAAAAAGCACTCGCAGCCTTCCAATTTATCTGTATCCGAACTTTGCAAGCCTGACAGCCCTCCGAGTGATGCAGCAAAGCCCATCTGGCAATGAATAACTTTAATAACTGGGAAAGAATTAAGCCACAGATAGAGAAAGCAACCCATGTGCGCCTCTACAGCTCATAAAACAAACCCCTTATTCAGACAGAACAGTGCTATCAGCAAGCTTGTATTAAAACACCAGCTGTAATAATGCCAGCGTTTTGTCTACTCTGGGCACATCTTGCCCAAATTTAGCCTCCCTTTACCAACAGCATAGAAATTGATCTTAGATCACTGCAAAAAGAAGGACATTAAAAATCATTCCAATGCATGTTGCCATTGGCTCTATATATTGTAAACACACCCAAGTGCTTTCTGCAGTTAGTCATGGTAAAGTAGTTACAAATGCCCCTTTGCAAACACAAACTGAAAGTCTTACAAAAAAGTAGACATCATGATTCCTAAACACACTCTACAAAGCTTTATACATGCTGTTAACATGTTGGGTCAAATTCAGATTTAGGGGAAACACTACTTCTTTCATGAATGCCAGTAATGTGGAAAAAAATATCTGTTTCCAGACATTATATGAAGATATTCATAAACTCAAAATGTGATTAAAGAAAGTTTTCAATTTATCTGTAATTCAGGACATAAACAGTAACATACAGGACATAAACCCATTAAATTGTGCAGAACTTTTCAGCAGAGGCGGTGCATATATTTTCACTTGCAAATTCAACAAGACGTGTCATTTGATTAAAAGCTCCCAAACATTTGCATATATCTGCATACCTATAACAAACTGTGGATTGCTGACACACCAACAAACAATCACAATTTCATAAATACCTGTTAAAGATATATAATGCTACTTTTCTGACTGAATGTCAAATTTTTTTTTAGGTGAAATGTTACAACACCAATTATTTAGCCTAATTAAAAGGTAAAGTAAAATGGTTGCATGGTAGTTGTATGCTTGTGAATTGTTAAACATTGTTAATAAAAACAATATTACAAATTTACCTTTCAATCAAATTACAATGCTGATAATCTGCTCTGTTCGCTAAAGACAGACTTCCACTTTCATCTAAAGAGAGAGGAGAGACTCACGTCAGTGTTGCACGATCTGTAGCGCTTTCTTTCCCCAAGACAGTACTTCCCTCCACCAGACGGCCTGGAAAAAGTCAGGATAAAACAAACCAATAAAATAATATCCTCACTAAACACAGCACCCCTTAGCACAGTGAAGGACATGGTATTGAATAAATAAAAAAACAACACACTCATTCCAATCAAGACCAGGGACCATCTGGAATGCATTTGCATAGATTTAAGAGTCCAAACACACTAATGGCATCAGTATCAACGTGGCATACGCACACACCCTCTGAGGAAGCACTCACAAGGCTAGACAGATCACTTGCTGCAAGGGTAGAGGTTTAAGCTTGCAACTCTACCAGTCCCATCCAGCTGGGGTAAGATAAGATCTGAGTGGAGATGGATGAGGATGAAGATGCTCCTCCAGGGAGGGGAAGGTGGTACAAATAAAAGACTTCCACTGACTGCGCTCCCAGGGGATGAAGCAGGGGCAGGCTTAGGTGATAAAGACTTTATTACCGCCAAAAAGCAGGTTATCAGATCAAACAGGTCCGGCCATCTGTTATCTGTGGGGGTGAAGGTGCCCTTTCACGCAGTTTTAGCATCAACAAACACCTCCCCAACTTAGTGCTCATTAACTCACGTCCTGGAGGGTCATCACAGTTCACAGCTGAAAGGATCCCCCACTGCAACACATCTTATGATGTATCTAATGAAGGAGTTTCTAATTAAATCATTAAAAGCAGAAGGACCCATAACCATCCCTGACATATAACTTGCAAAGCTTTGCCTTAGAAATCCCACAACAATTTACAAAATGCAAGTCTAAATCATTCATTTGTATTGAGTTGTATAGTTGTGTTAACTCTAGTTTACATGGTTTCTGATACTGTATGACCCACATTCTACAAAAATGTTATGCTTTGACTGTTTTTAGCCAAGTGAAACTCATTTTTATCTATTTTTAGCTGATTGACGACATTCAAGTAAACATTTTAAGCTCTGTAATCGAAACAGAAGTTCTGCAATAGAAACAAAAAGCCGCCCCTCAAATGAGAGCCTATCCCTGGATCTATCTCAATTCTGCTGCTTACATCCAGGGTGTATTATATTAAATCTGTACGTTGGTAAAGGGGTACAGATTATTCAGATCAGAACAAATAAAATGTTTGCTTCTTTTAGTGCAAACCTTCAGAACTGTTTGTTTGAGGGCAAGGTGACCTTGGTGCCAACAACAGACGGATAAAACAAACTTGTCCATGGAAGGGCAGAGTAGTAAGCCCTTGGGGTGAGCGTTCATTTCTGCAGAGCATTCAAAAAAAGAGTTTAGCTTTCCAGCTGGTTCAGTGAACGTTGAAGTTGCCATGGCCAGCAGGGCAGCGTGTACTGCATAGCTTGCTGGTGTAAAAGAAAAATTCTGGACGGCTCACGAGGTTGATACACAGGCCAAACCTTACTGGACTAATCGCAGGTGTCCAGGTGTCTATTGCTATCTCTCTCTCTCCCGATTGCTCATTTTCTCCCACTGTTTCTCTCTGCCTATTTCTATTTCCCTTTCGCTCTCTTTCCCCTTGTTTCTCCCCTCCTTACTTTCTCTCCTTTATCCTTTCTCTGTTGTCACTCTTTCATTTTCTCACTCCTCTCTCTTTCTTAATGAATGCTTTCCAGGCGAGCTCTGCTCCAAGTCTCCAGTTTCCTCTCCCCACGCCTTTCAGGTACCCGGCCTGATCACCTTACACAGGTGTTACAGATTACGCAGGCCGCACTCTCCACCACAGACTGTCGGGAGAGTGCGAGGACAGACATTTCCGCAAGCACGTGGAATGAAACCCTAAACTCTGTCTGCAGTCGCTCGAGCTCTGTGCTCCTGCAGCCACAACACAAAATAGTTGGAGGAAGAAGAAAAAATAGAAAAAAGTCTTGTTTCACGACCAAGAAACATTCAGCACAACAGGAATAGCAATATAATCTATTTTTTTGTCCAGCAGGAAAAATCAAGCTGTAAAAAAAGAACAATAGAAGATCGAGGACTGCGGCCTACTCCCAGTGGCAGAAAGCATTTTGAGAATGTGTTTGAAGATAAAGTGTTTTGAACAAAACAAAGTAAATAAAATTCCATCTTTTTCTCCCAAAAAACTACAGACTCGAAACAGATGATACAGAATGTAAATGAAATATTCTAAATTTCATCACTATGTAATTACGTAAATGATATGACATGTTTTGCTGAGTTTCTAAATGAAAACAAGTAGAGGACACACTTAAATATGGTACTTTTACAACACATCTGTTTAACACAGTAAAATTACAGAATTTATAGACTTTTATACATGCCAAAATATGTTACATTTGTACTTGTAACATATTTGTTCTCTGTAAAGGGTGTGTACTTGAAGACAATCAACAAAACATGTCATTTGACATGGGGCACCAGAACAACAGAACAACAGAAGTTTAAAATAATAGGTATGATCTTAGTCCACTGCACTGACAAACGTCCCTGGTATAACCCAAACAATCCCGGTACCTACCGACAAATTGCACCTTGTATTTACTAAGTGAGAGAAAGATTACATCAGTGCGGGCAGAAGTGAGCTGAGCTTTTGGATTGGGGCCTGGTTAGGCTTACTTTGCCTACTTACGCTGGGCTGTCACAGTGGCGCACGGATGAAGACACACCGCCACCACACGTCCGACTGCATTCGCCCCAGATGGACCAGGGACCCCAACCTCCATCCACACCCTGCGGCCACGTCCCAAATGTCACACACTCACCCTGGTAACACCACTTATGCACAAACACACACACACACAAGGTGGAAGGAAATAGTGTCAGTGTCTTTACATTGTATTTACAATTGCAACTGCAAAATAAGATTGATATATAAAAACACCAGCTGCCCTCTTAGAGAAACCAATAGACTTTCTCTTAGATTTTCAGAGATAGGAGGTTTTGTTAGACAGCAATGTTTGGGTTTATTATTAGTACAGTGCAAAAGTAAAGATTTTTCTGCTCTGTAACAAGACACATTTTTCTGCAGAAAAGCAGGAAACACCATCACTGTACCTTTTAAACTAATTGAATACTCTGTAAAGCTGAGTGTTGCCTGCACTATGTAGCCAAGACACATCCACCAAGTGTCCCTAATCCAAACCCACACTGTTAAATGAATACAGCTCCTTGGCAAACGGACCATGGGCTCTGTAAAGACAGGCTGGAATCTTCATTCTCCAAACAACCCTGCGTAATCCAGCCTTTGTCTGCAGAACCTCGAGGCCAGTAAGCGGAGACAGTAGAGACGGCCTGTCCTCACGGCACAACTGTGTCAGTAGGTTAAGTTCTCTCTCCCTATCTATCTATCTATCTATCTATCTATCT
>JBBPCW010000034.1:1435347-1457928 GCA_037974425.1 Phenacogrammus interruptus
TTTTTTCCTCTGTTTGCTATGTAAGTAACTAAAAACTATAGTATGTAGAGGCAGAGAGAGAGAGAGAGAGAGAGAGAGAGAGAGAGAGAGAGAGAGAGAAGGAGAGAGACAGGAAAGAGACAGGAAAGAAAAATAACAGTGTCCTTAAAACACAGATTTGGACATATATGGTGCTCACAGATTCCTATGGAATCCTTTGAAGCTCCAGTGAACTGATGAAAAAGGAATGGAGAAGAGGCAGAGAGAGAAGCGTCGACAAAACCAGGGGTTGTGTGGCCAGAGCAAGATCCATGTTTAGTCTGTTTTAGTCAGATAGAAATATGGACACTCCCAAGAAGCACTGAAAAAAGAGGGGTCCACTGCTATGTCTACTGCAGAGACACAGAGACACAGCAGAAAAAGAAAGAGAAAAAGAAGGCCAGGAGGCAGACATGGCATGTTCTGCAGGGCTCATTTATTCTGGATTCAGATCTCAAGCTTATTCTGTTCTCCACATCCTTTTCCTGCCCGAGTTTAACATGGACATGTCAGAGAATCAAAACAACTGTAAATTACATCTAGGCTGAGAAAATGCAACGTGTGATTGCACTCCACAGCTCACATAAGCTCATTGTCTGATGTGCACACCCAAAAATAGGTAGAACAGGTTAAACACAACCATTTATGGGAAGATCATTTAAAAACAGACTAACAGTCTTTCATTTCATAACTGAACTGTGCTTTAGTGGCATACAGACTGTTTATGTGTTTCTGCCAGTCATCATTGTTGCGTCTAGCTTGCAAAGTGAGGTGACATCATGAACATTCCATCAACAACATCAGTGGGGGAAATTAATGGTCAATACTTTCCTGATCAACTGATTAAACCCTGACGTGCATGGAGGTAATGCATATACATATGTCTGCCAACTGTAGGTGGAGAAGAGCCACCAAAATTCAGCTGTAGAAATAAAATAACTATTTTGTGATTGCTGACACATGCACACTAATAAAGCAGCCATGCGTTATAAAGACCAAGGTAAAGTGTCTCAGAGTAAGAGCAGTGATCTCCGTCTGTTCTTATCAGTTCACACTGTTCTAATGAGGGGAGGATGAACACAGACTGATCTCAACAAAGAAATCTTTCTCTGAAAGGTTTGATGAAAATGGGTCCAGGGTACACTCAGAGAACAGTGAGTTTGCTGACATGATAGTCTGCCGGGATCTGGTGACCCGAGAAAATGATGGCCTTCTCTTCAGATCTATGACAACTTTCCTTCGACTAAAAAACAGAGATCACTTCTGCAGTAATACATACATTGACAATATAAGAAATGATAAGGGAAGAAAGGAAATCGAAGACGTTAAATACGACAGCATAAAACAACACAACCCCAGGTATCTGGTTTCTGTTCGGCGTGCTACAGGAAGCATTAACTGAAACAGGGATCTCTAGCTTCCCACCAGAATATTGGAAGTCTAATCTAATTGAAAACTAAACCAAATACATCGGAAAGGAAAGAAACACACAGGCTTTTGCCCAGGGGGAGAACAACTGATGCCGTATTCAGTTACAGCCCTTCAATTTTCTCTTTTTTCTTTGCTGTTTGGTGGAATAATCCTTTTCTTTGGCTTCCACAAGATCTCCTCTGCTGGGAGAAAGACAAACCTGGCTCCGTCCCCTCGGAGTCTTAATGTACCAACACAGACCTCTCTGTTTATTGCTTTAGAGAAAGACAAAATAGTCATTTTAAAAATAGAAATGATTATTTGGCATGTCAACAAAACCTCCACCACTGGTTGTAAAGGCCAAATTCATTATAACCAACGGATATCTTGTGTAATGCAAAGACAACTGTCCACTTTTTTTAGACTAAAGTAAATTAAATAAATGTCCAGAAATAAAAAATCCATTAATTTAATTAAGTACTTTAGGTAGACTTTTATTAGTTGCTTTCCAATATGAATCTGTGTTTTTATTAAATGAGAGTGTAAATTACAGCTGGCTGAATTAATACATCATGTCTAATCTATTTTTTAAAAGCTTTTCTGTCTCTTGAGCAAGCAACACATGCTGCTTGAGCAAATCCACTCAAATTTAGGCCAACTCTGTGACCAAAGCTGTTTACTTGGCAAGTAGGATTGGCGACACATCCAAAATCTGATAGACGAACACAGAGAAAGTAGAGAGAGATGTTCAGATCATGGCTGAGTATTATCTTAACAATGTAAGAGCTGTAAATAAAAGATATACAACTACAAAATGTACTGCCAAAGACTTGATCTTGTAGATTATCAGTAAAAAAATAATTAGCGGTTCTTTCGGTTAAAAAAGAAAAGAATTCTATAGCCTTGGTCTGAGATGGTCACAGATAATACGGCTTGATCATACAACAACAAACACGTCCCAAACCCAACGGAAAAGCTAGCTTGTGTGTTTATGTGGGAAGTTGGCACACAAAGCTTTGGTTTTCATGCCTTCCATGGCAGGGTTTCTAACCTTCTTCCATGAGGTCATTCACCAGGAAACCCTGTCTGACAACCATAACAACCACCTTTTTTTCCTGTCTACACCCTTGCATCATGCACAGTGGATGGCTCAAACTGTAGGACAGTGCTTTCAATAGCCTACGCCAATAAAACTGGGGGGAAAACACACATATGCTTCTGCATGTAAGACAAAGATGAAGGCAGTATTAATGTGTGCTGTAAGAGTTTTCTGAAAATGTATCTTCCAGTAAACCCTGTCCATGAGGCGGTGAATCCCTTCCGTGCAAACCAAAGACATAATCGAGTTAGTGCTGCCCTACATGTCTGACTCAAGCCTCTGTTGGCCAGGTCTGTCTCAGGGGACACTTGTGAATGTGAACAAACCTTGGACTAGCAATATGTTTCTAAAAAGCTTATAAAGATGGCTGAGGGCATTTTTCCTGGTACTGTTGCTAAAGATGTTTGTTTTTGATGTTGTTTATGTTTTACTCGGCACTTTTCAGCTGAGTAAGTAAAAGTAAATATTATGGTTTTATTAACGGGATTTTGTATTAACCATGCACTTCGGGTAGAACTAAGCTTTATGTTTATCGAAACGTCTTCCATGGTAAGAGTAGGCTTTGCCTAAGTAAATCTCTTTCAGTTCCCAAACAATACACAAAAGCAATGAGTGTGGTTTCCACTCCATTTACAACCAGCACATGATCCGGCATATCTGCAAAACATAAACCCTGGTAAAGAATGGTAAAAATGTGCTTTATTTTACGAACCCACAAGTGACCTTGACAAGGATGGCTGCACCACTATCTTTATTTCAATCATGTAACTTGAACGTGAATGGTGCTTTTCAGCTGCATGTATGGAGACACACCGATTCTTGTTTTTGAATATCACATCCTGCTCTTGGGGTTACTAATTCTCTATAGAGAACGAAGGAAACTTACTCCAAGAAGCTGGTGATGTAGTCCTTGCTGCATGTGGACCAGGAGAAGGGGTTGGTGTTGGCAGTGATGTGCGCTGCCATCAGCTTGGCTGTCTCATGGCCTTTGGTCCCGCAGGTGTTCCCAATTCCATCGTGGTTCATTCCAAAGCTGTGAGACAAGGAACCCATGAAGGGGCGGGGTCATAAGCCTGGCCCACTCATTCCTATCAAATCGCCCCTCCCACTTCACCCTTAAAGTGATGACAAGCTTGGGCAGCTCTGGACGGCCGCAAGATGTTTCAGCAGCAACAGACGATGTCTCCTTTGGCTAAGTTGTAAAGAAAGGGCTTTTTCTGACTGTGAAACAGATGTAGGCATAGGCCATCAGGGTCAAAGGCCAGGAGCTGACTGGAGCTCTGCAGGAACGAGAACATCCTAATCACTATCCTGATGCCTGCCTGTCAATCAATAATTACACGTTTGGACAGGGCTCAGTCCGGGAGCCACAGACGAGAGGGGAAAGGTGACCAGAGCTGTAATGGCTGTGGCCTGGCCTGCTGGAGCCTGCTACACCAACCTGCTCACACTTCAGCTGTATTCCAAGCTGCTGAAGTATTCAGCAACATTCCTAGCCAGCAACACTGCAAATACATCATTTTAGCAATGCTTTCTTTCTTCCTTTTACATATCTGTCTGGATATTGTATGAAAAATAAGATCAACTTACACCAGGAACGTTTTGCTTTTTTTTTCTATTACCCCCCTCTTTTTTAAACCAGGATCTGTCCAAAAGCACAAATCAGTTCTAATGCATATAACAAACCTGACCACATCACACAATTCCTCTGTGTTTTTCTAAGGCTCACGTTTATGACATTTTACTCTACTCTGGATTTAAATCAGCACAGGAGAAGCCTTGGTTCCGTTGTTTTTCCTGAAGAACACTGGAACTATTTTTACAACTGCCCCCACAACAGAAGCAGACACGAAACATAATAGAGGAAATTGCCATCTCTGTGAACTCTGCCGAGCCCCTACACAGACCGATAGATCACTGTTATTTTTCCAAGCCTTCAGTGGGGGACCGACGAAGGGGGCACGCTTTTGCAGAACAACATTTGCATACGCCAAACTATGCGCTCGTGCTAACAGAACTTAGCTTAGTCCCTTAGCAACAAATTACGATATCTTTAGCATTAGTTAGCTCTCAAGGGAAGCCACAATTTGGATAATTTAGTGGCCACCATGAAACATATTTAAAAAAAAACTTCACGAGTGGTGAAAGCGACCCGAGTAGACTAATGAGGAGTTTGTGAGCCCCAGGGGCTCTAATACAACCTTGACCAAATCATTTAAAACAACATTAACCACTAAGACAAATGGCTGTAAAGAATCCTAAGACTGCCAAACACTAAAATGCTCGCCAGGAGGGCCTATATTAAAAAATGTAATACACAATGTCAAAAATGAAGGCTTTTCTTTATGAAGACACTAAATTTTACAGCATTATATTTAAAAGCAAAAGGAATGTGACTGAGAAATGGTTCATGTGAGGGGGCATAGAGTATTGAAAATATATTTTCTAACCTAAGTTAATTGTGCTGAAACCTGTGGTAGTATATAAAGTGGTAATTAATAAAGCAACAGTTGGTCAAAAAATGTAATTTGCATCATTTTTTCATTACCTCCATGACAGAATGCCTTCACTTACTTGTGTCCGATCTCATGTGCAATAGTGAAAGCGGAACCCAGGCCTATGTCTTCGTTAATGCTGCAGCTCCGCTCTGGTTCACACATTCCAGCAACAGACGCCAAGCCTGGCCACACACACACACACACACACACACACACACACACACAGACAACCACATTTAGGGTCAGGTCAAGGTATAGAACTCCAGCACCATAAAAGTGAGATTTTTCGCATTGACCTCGTTGGTGGGGAGGGTGGAACTGGCAAAAGTTTTTAGACAGAAACCCCTTTCTGAAGCCACCAGAGGGAGATCAGCATTGTCGGCTAGACGTTCACTTTTCTTTCCTTTTTCTTCTTTCTAACTGAAGTCGGAGCTGGAAAATGTCTAGACAAGGAGTTAGATTTATATATTCTACTTCTGGTAACAAGGGACCACCTAGTAATGCAAGCCAGAGTTGGGAATTTAAGAAAACATTCCCCCCTTTTGCCCCACAAATATATAGGTGTTTTCACCATTGCAAAACTGCCAAAAGAGAGATATCGTTTCAAACTTATTTTGGTTTTCTGCAAATGAGTTTCATGTGAATCATTTAATTCAGTGCACAATTGAAGGAGTAACGAGCAGGTAAAAATTTACTACGGGCAGTGTGCTCATATGCAAACGATACTATTCACAAATTACCTGTCAAGAGGCATTGCTTTTCTGAAGCTTTACTTTCGCTTTCATATTTATTGCCAAAAATTAATATCACTGACTTTTAATCAGGGAAAAATCAAGGAAACATTAAACCTCTGCTTTTATTTTCCTCTTGTAAGATGCTGCTACAATGTGGTCGCACTGGCATGTTGAGCTTTGCTGAGCCCAGAATATATGACAGTGAGAAAATGAAAGAGAAATAGTAAAATAAGGATGAAAGATAGTGTGTGTACATGACTGAAGAGAATGACTGTGTCTTTGTGTGTGTGTGTTTGCTGGAGTGGGGGTTGGCTAGAAGGGGAGTGAGAGTGTGTGTGTGTTTGTGTTTGTGTAAGATGTGAGATGTGAGAGTGCAGCAGCAGTGTGTGTTTGGTGGGGGCTTTTCCAAAATCCAGGTGTTTCTGGCTCTCCTCCCCTCAGCTCCTCCCTTGAGTGGTGAGCGTTTCTCTCCAGATTACATCTACAGGTGGGGAGGGGGGGGGCGGCGCAAAAAGCAAGCTCTTAAGCTAAGGCCCTGCTCAAGTGGGTTTGGAGGCTTGAAGCTAGATCAAATATGTGCTTGCTGGTTTATTTTGTAAACTAGAGGACACCTAATTCGTCTCTTTTATCCTGCAAATGTGAGTCTTTTTAAATTAGCATAGCCAGCTCAACACCATGTCCTGAAAGGTGACCTGAAAAATTGACAGGCTCAGGGCTGAAAATGCCAAATATATTCATGAGATGAGAGCATGAGAGTGTGGGGAGTAGAGGGGAATATGGGGGCAGGAGTTGGGGGGTACATAGAGGAGTTTGTAATATTGTTCATCACCCACAACTCCAAGTTCTGGGCTCTTTTTCTTTTTCTTAAATTGAGCCAGACAAGAGCAGACTCACAAATACAACAGGACTGAGACTCTGGCAAGAGGCATGAGGGGAAATTGTAGATTTGTAGAGTACAGAGAGTACAACATTGTTGAAAAGTAAAAGCAACTTGCTGAGTCCCACTTGGTTTTATCTTTAATAATTTACCCTATTTTAACCCTTTAATATTAACCCTATTTAACTCAATATGCTGCACGTCCAAATCTTATATTCATAGACTTCTAACATTAGCCATTGGCTTATGTTAGATCCACATTTCTCTTTGAATTGTACTTGTACACTTGCATTACATTTATCATAATTTCTTTGTACTCAATTCCTGTATTATTCTTCAGTATGGATTGCCCTTTAGAGTCTTGGTTCCTCTCAGTGGTTCTTTCTCATAATTCCTCAAAGAATTTTTCCTTTAGATTCTTCATGCTCTTAAGTAGTTTTTCTCATGACACTTTTCTCCTCTGATTATTTCTTCTTCAAACTCTTGAGAAATTATTGCTTTTGGCTTCTCCATGTATATATATACATACTGCTTCACCAATATACACTACCGGTCAAAAGTTAGAATTGAAATTCAATGTCTCATTGTTTGCAAAAATGTTCTTCCCAACTATGTTGCAGAAGTTCTCATAAGTGTGCGGCACTTATAGGTTGCTTTGCACTCCTCTCCAGTTCATCCTAAAGCAGCTAGATGGGGTTTAAGTCTGGAGACTTCTGGCCACTCCATGTTTTCCAGCTTATCATCTTGTTCTTTTTGCTAAGGTAGTTCTGGCAGAGTTTGGACTGCTTCACTTGTTATCAGTTTTGGGTCATTTGTTATCAGTTTTGGGTCACTATCTAGCTGTAGGACAAACCCAACAAACTAGGTACATACCAGAGAGAACTGCATGGCGCTACAGAATTATTGCCCACTTGTGGGTAACCTTACCATTTCATGCTATTCATTGGACTTGAACTGTTTGAATTTCAATAAAAATGCTCAAAACATTCGGTGTTCTAAAACTTTTGAACATTAGTGTATATAAAGTATTGATGGTGGATCTCATTTTTCTGTGGTGGGTTAGAGAGGCATTATGTTCCCTCTGACACTACCAAGTGACCTCCAGGCTGACCTGGAAAGTTGATCCCTCCTATTGCTGCGGGTGGAGCAGTGAAGAGGGGGGCAGGAGGTGCAGGAGAATGGCTGTGGGAGAGGGAGGGTGCACTGAGGAAGCCGAGCAGATGCCAAGGCAATTAAAGGGACTGGGGGAATGTGACGAATGCGGTCAATCTGTCAAAGCACCCTGGAGTCACCGTATTACTCCTAAGATATACTGTTGTGCCTGGAGGGGCCTAGCAGAGATAAGATTGGGCTCTGACACTCCCCTGGGGTTCGTTTACTCAATAAGAAAAAAAAAAGCTTGTCTTCCTACTTCTTTCCTTCCACCTTGCTCTAACTTCACTGCTCATTAATGCGTCTCTTACTTTCTCTTATTCAGTCTAAACAAAACTTTGAACTTCACTCATAAATATGGACCGGTTCAACATACGGAAATAAACCTCTTGTCAGAGGTACCGGAAAAGGTACAGGAGACTTACCAAGTGTACCGCAGGGCTTGTTTTTGTAGGTGCAGATGTCATACCTGTAGAGACGAGAAATGGCACCTTTGTTATTATTAGATCAGATTAGATTTCTTCTACTTTTCCCATAAAAAGGCAAAATTATCTTTAGCAAATCCTCTACGGTAGGGTAGCCTCTACATTCTGAAAAAACGAAAACTATGAAAAAAATACAGCAAATAAACCAAACAGCCACATCAAAACAATGGACAGGTGAAGTGAATTGCATTGATTATTTCCTTGCAGTGGCACCTGTCAAGGGATGGAATATAGTAGATCACTGAAATCATTTCTGGACAAGGAAGAAAGAAGGTCACCTGGTCTGATCAGGTGGATTGTGGGTGCATGTGTGTCATTTACCTGGGAAAAAGATGACAGCAGCATGTCATACAGAAGAAAGCAAGGGAAACGCTGAATAGCTGATCCAAAAATATTGCCAAGAGGAAGGAAGTAAATAGTGAAGAGTAGGGGCCCCAGGACAGATCCCTGGGGCACATCAGAAGTAATAGGGGTAGGCTGGGATGAGAAAGATTTGAGCTGAATGAACTGAGTGCGACAGGAGAGATAAGATTTGAACCAGTCTAAGGGGGTATGAGTGATACCAATGGAGGCTAAACTGTTGAGGAGGGCTGCACTTTGATCGAGGAGGATGAGGATGGTGAGTAAACCGGAATCCGCTGCCATGAGGATGGCACTAGTAACTTTTATGAGGTCAGTTTCTGTGCTACAAAGGGGGTGAAAACCAGACTGGGACTGTTCATACAGGTTATACTGAGGCGAATGGGAGAAGAGTTGAATATCTCCAGTTTTTTCAAGAATTTTGGAAATGAAGGATAGATTAGAAATGGGACACAGATTACTGAAGTTCAGCACCAAGTTTTTTCAATATTGGGCTTATTGCAACAGTTTTAAAGAAGGCAGGAACAGTTACAGTGGGAGAAGAGTGGATGATGGCAGAGATGAGAGGGACCAGAGACAGGCAACAGGCTTTAACGAGAGTTGTGGGTAGGGGATCTAGCTGACAAGTGGATGGATTGGAGTAACGGATGAGATCTGAAAAGAGCTGAGATGGTGGGGAGCTGGAAGGGGGAAAAGAATTGAGTGGGTGAAAGAAGCTCAGGTATGATACTGGGGATAGATTGTGGACCAAGGTGCTGGTGGATCTTCTGGACTTTTTCAGCAAAAAAGGACATGAGTGAATTACAAAAAACAGATGAGTATAGGTGAGGTGGTAGGGAGTTTGGGGGTTGGATTATGTTCTTAAACAGTGAAAACATGACTAGGTGTTACCTTCATTAGAACTGATTATAGTAGATTTAGCTTGGGCTAAATAATATGTAATATATGATTTTTGTACATATCTTTGTGTACATGTAGTCCAGTTATTTTATGATATTAGTAAATCGTAATCAAATCATTATCTACTGACCTTCTACTGATTTAGTCACTCAGTTTTGCTCCCCTGTTTCATTTCTTTCTGTAACATTAAGGACATTAACTTACATTCTCCTCTAGCATTGATTCCCTCCTAGATGTTTATAGTTTCACCACATTTGAAGAGCTGGTCACACACTACAACACTGACCTTCACCAAATCTCTAGCGCCATTAAAAACCAGATCTGTATCCTTCTCCCTTTCTGGCCTCTGGTTTACACCTGAATTTTGGCTCATAAAAGCCAAAGGCTGGCAACATGAGCGACTTGCAAAATAACATACCTACAACATACTTCAGAGTTAAATATATGAAATAACTGGCCTGTACTATCCCAGCACACTCAAAAGATGCTTTTGTTTGAACCAGAAACAACATAGCCTGTGGAACAAAGCTCAGCGCTCAAACCCTGCATATGTGGTCTAGTTTCTTGCCAAGCTGTCTAAATAATGTATATGCTGTACTGATAATCCAATAAAACAGAAACTACACATACGCACACTAGGAAAAAAAAGACAAGGACTTTCTTGAAAACAAATACATTTATTTTTAATGGCAATGTGTGATCCAATCATATCAGGGCTTTCAATGTATTAAAAAAACAAGGACACTGAAAATTGAATTTCAGTTCTCCTTTATTTTCTCCTCCTCATGGAAGGCATCCAAAGGTCTGAGGTACAGTCTCAGGGACAACTGTAGAAAAGTCAGCCTCATTTGGACATCTATTTATTTTTATTCAGTTCTTTTAATTACCCCTTTACTCTCGCTGTGGTTCCATTTGCAAACCAAGGCACTGCATCCATTCTGCCATTCCGCAGCCATAAGAGCAATAAACTGCAACGTTAGCAGAGCGATAAGACTCTGGTTTTAGGACAATGTGTCAGAGCACACCACCCCACAGATCTTAACATAGCACCAAGAAGACAATGTAAGCATCTGCGAACAGACACGACTGTCCAAATTTTTGCCATGCCTCAAAGAAGTTGTAATGGAGTTGGAAAGTAGTAAGCCAAAACTATACAACCACTCACAAAGCTGAAAATGTCAAGACAGGAAAGGGGTGAAAATCTCAGTATCCATCAACAGGGCAAATAGAAGCAGGGCAAATAGTCAGACATTAAGACTTGAGCAACTCTGACAAGAGCCAAATCGTTATGAACAGATGACTTGGTCAGAATGTTTCCACAGTGTCGAGGCTTTTGGCGTCCTCCAGGTCAGCAGTGGTTAGTACCTACTGTCAATTCACATGGGTGGTGAAGGCTAACATGTCTGGTCTAAACCAACAGAAGGACTACAGTAGCAAAAGTCACCAATTTTTAAACTGCTGTTAACAAGAGAATCACAAAACACAGTGTTTCTCTCCTTGCTGAGTATAGGGCAGCATAGCCGCAGACTGTTTAAAATGCCCATGCTGACTTCTGCTCATTGCAGGAGTGAAAGCACCTACAACAGGCAAGTGAGCATCAGAACTAGACCTTGGAGCAAGGCAAGAAGGTTGTCTGCTCAGGTGAGATCTATTTTCCTTAAATCACTGTAAGAATAAGACAAGAGCGTGGAGGCACCTTGACACTCTGAGCAAAGTTCTAAAAAAATAATTCTCTGAATAAGCATTCATGTGGGCATCAATTTGACATGTGCCAGCAAATATCATTGCAAACCACGTACAACCCTTCATGGAATTTGTACACCCCAATGGCAATGGCAACTTCCCCAGATCTTATTCAAACTCAGTATCTATGTCCTGGTACAACAAGTCAGATCCACTTTGGTTCCTTACATGACTTAAATGATCTACTGTTAACACCTTTGTCCCAGATACCACAGGGAACCCTTGGGGATCTTGTAGAGTCTAGAAATCAGCAGTTCATCAGCATTAGCAACTGGTCATGGTGTTCTGACTCCTTAGTGTACAAGACCATATAAAAATTGAACTTGCTCGGGTATAATTGTACCTGGATCTACAGGATCTCAAAGAACTCTCAAACCCACTGCTTCATTTGTTATCAGTTTTGTCAGTGGGCTTAAAGCCAAAGACTTTGTCAAAGTACTAATATACTTATTACCTTAAGGCATCTGATGAATTCCATGAAGCAGTATAAATTCTTTTGAGCACATAACTTGAACAAATAATTACAATTAGCTATGACAGCTACTTGCAGAAGTCTTGTAACAATATACGTCATGCCAGAGGGTTCCGTCAAAAAAGCTATCATGGAAGAGAGATGACACGAAAGCCCTTTCAGACTGGATAAACTCCCTTCCAATGCTTTATTAGTCATAAACGAGACACCCATACATAAATATCTCCAGGCAAAGTGTGACTAAAATAGATGCTTGGCAAAAATTACAAATGTATCTTCCTCCTGAAGGATTTCACAATGGTCTTACCAGACACGATGGTTAATCAGTACTTCATGGGTCCTGCGTCAGCACTTAACAAAAAAACACATATAGCATCTCCAGACTGAACTTTCCTCTAATTCATGAGCTTTTACTTGGCCTAAGCTCCACCACTATCTTATGTGAACGTCAGCTTGTTTGTTTGAGTGCAGTCTCATGCAGGCAGAACGTATCTCATCCAAAGCAATAGCTGCTAATCCATAAATATATGCCAGTGGCACTATAAATGTCAAAAACAACAACAAAACAGCAGTATACAGTATTCACAGTGTGCAAAAACTAGAAGCAAAAGAACAATACTTTGAGAATTTTTTATAGAATGAACCATTTTTTTGCAATAAACATTATTTTCATTTAATTTAACTTAATGTAATATATCTTGATTTTTGATGATTAAGGTCAGTGCTGAGAATTCCCTTCTGAGACACAAACTCATAAGAGAACTTCAGCAAGCACTGAAGCCCCTCATGGTTTAGAATCAGCCCACCCTTAATTAATTTACAGAAGAGAACTTGTGTTTGTTGCCAGACAAGAATTCTCTGCACCAGGAATTAGGAGCACAACGGACAGTTGTTTACTGCGTAGCTATTTTGGCGGACGTATGTCTGTTTTGATGAAAGATGTTAAAAGTATCCGACATGGAGCATGTCTCTCACTCTTATTTGAGCTTTCTGTTTGTTTTAAAAGCAAAAAGCTATCTGTTAAAAAGTAACAGACTGAAACAAATTAGGGAACCTATTTTACCATGAGGTACTATCACTTGGGCCCTTCTAGGCAAATACCTCAATTCAGCATCCAATGAATCCACAAATACAAGACACCAAGGGACCATGACTTTAATAACTAGTGCTTTCTTTGAGCTGTGCTTTCTCCACACTCTCACAAGAAATGTATTCATGAGATGGATTATTCTATGCTTATTGTAAAAAAACAATAAAATCTACTGAAATGTCTGTACATTACTAGTCTCTACACAAATTTCCCAATAAACTATTTAAAAAACATATGAACCTCCAGATACATCATCTTTAATAAACACATTACTTTTGACCTAACTTCTGTCAACATGTGATAACAAATGGTCTTCTCAAGAATAACTACCTTGAAGGCAGTGAAAAGGGCGAGGATGAGAACAACCAGTAAGGGTGAGGAAAAAAAGGGAGGCAAGTCAGAAAAAAGTCAAACACACCTAGTAGGTTCAAAAGAAAAGTAATCCGCAGGGGAAACGGTTTGCTTGAGTCAGTAAATGAGTTTTACGCCCTGTCACTCAAAAAAGAGACAATAATCTATAAATAAACCGGGCTGGGAGTGTATGCTTCAGTTGCTAGGTTTATGTGGTTCAAACAGATAACAGCAAGGATGAAGCCAGTTCCAGGTGATGACAGTGTTTTGCAACAACATGGTTTCTACCCATAAATTGCAGAATGACTGGTATGCCAGAAACAAATCATGTATGCTTTTTCAGCACTTTTATGACCTATAAGCTTGAGATCAGATACATGTGGATAACTGACTTACGTTTTACTGGTCAAACAGAGGTCTTCCAAGCATGAGGTGTAATTACCTAATATTATTATCATGGCAGAGTAATGAAGTAATGGTCATGTTAAATGGCACTTTAAAGACAATGCGATAGTTTATGTCTCACAATATTTTGTTTTTCAGTGGTTTAATAAGTTGTAACACAGTTAAAAAATGTTAGGCAGGGGAGACATTGTAAAAATATAACAATAAAATAATAAAAACAAATGTTTCAAACAGTAAATCAAATTAAGACCAACTGTGCTCTATTAGTAATGAAACATGCAGTTGGTCTGTTTTCTTTAAGTACTGACAATATCACAACAGGCTCAGAAAAGCATACTAAGAAACTGTCATGTAATTTATCATGACAATGATCAATAATGCATTTCTGCCAATCTCTACTTGCAGTGCCATATTTCATAAAACTATGAGTACCATGATTGTACACACTGCAGTGTACACACTGCAGTGCAGTGCAGTGCACATAAACAGCCTTGGTAATGTCTTGGTTCTCTGCTTTACATATTAAGTGAACCTACTTGTGCTTATAATTGTCCTGTAATTCAATCAGTTGAGGTAAAAATGTGACTTTAAAAGTAATGTTTCCTGCGCTAGCAAGGAGTAAATTACTGACCTTGTAATGAGAACAGCATTGTCATGGTGAGCGATGCCGTTTTCTGGGATGCTGTTTCCGTCTCCCTGATGAGAGAGGAGGGATTTCTGCCACTTGCAGAAGCTGTCCAGGGACTTGTCTGCGTGGTGGTTAATCTCCAGGTTGGGCTGCAATAAAGAGCACTCATTTATCCTGCCTAGTTAGACACAGATACATCCAACATATGGAAATGGCATAACATAATTCTTGATAACTGAGGAAGGAAAGCTTGGTTGCAAAACATATAAACATCATTTCTGAACCATAAACCCATTTGATAACATTTGAATTTGATAAAAAGCTCTTATACATGATATGAATAGTAATAAAAGGATGTTGGCTGCTGTGACTTCCTCTCTGAGGTAGTTTAATCTTTTCGTTGGCTTCCGCCTTGTGAAGAAATGTTTAGTCCCTCAGAAAGAAAGAATACTAGACAAACATGCTGCTACTCTCATTAGATGTATATATACACTTAAAAATTCTTTACAAAGATGTCCTGAGGGACCAAGTCTAGGCCTATCTGTTTGAATAGCTTTCATCTTTAGTGGTGGTAACCATATGGTAGGATGATTCTGTCTGTCTCATACAGACCAATCATATAAAACACAGAAGTCTACAATAAGAAATGTTTCTTAAAATAAGCTCTGGTCAGCCAGCTTTGATGATGCTTCAACTAACCCAGACAGAACATTCAAGTAAAATACACTGAAATATATAGGGGACTATAAAGAGAATTAAAGGTCCCTGAAAATTACCCTGTCAACTTTGTAATTACAGTTAAGGCCAAATGTAACTATGTTATTACTCCTGCAATATGACAAACATGAGTTATACAGCAGTAATATGACTGATAAGCAATATTGTAATATGCAGACAGTTTTGACGTAATCGAATCCTGTATTGGCCAAGGAATGAATGTATAGAAGTTCATCTCATGTTTACCAAGCTGCCCTACATTTTAAACAGTTTTTTCCTTGGCATTTGCTTTTAATGAAAGTGTATTCAGCATTAGCATTATTTCTGTAGTCTCTATGTTTGGTAGTTGTTCTTAGTTCTTACATGTAGAATATGTTTAGATTGTTAATGCTGTTAACTCACCTGGTCCTCTGTTAGAACAATCAGTCTGGTTACAATAATGTTCACAACGTTTCCTAGACTGGCATCACGGTAAAGTTTGGCAACCTGACCTCCAGAAAAGAAGAAAAGACACAAAGTCAGACAAATTTTGTCAATAAGTCAGTGTTGTACATCACAGCTCAGAGTTTGAGAAATAAGCCCCATGAGATTATACAGTGGTGTAACGTCTATAAAGATTATAAGAGAAGCAGGATCAAACTTACAATATTCATGACAGACAAGATGTAGTGCTCAATGTCCTTGCGGCCATGGTAGCCCACCATCATTTTGTCAGCCACGACCAGAGTCTCAACAAAACGTTCAGAACTGACAGAGCGCCGTTGTCGGTGTGTGTTGCTAGAGCTGCCATTAATCCGCACAGGAGATGGGGTTGTTGGGTGAGGACTGGTTTGCAAGCATGCTGTATGGTTTATTGTGAGGTCTGTGAAATGGAACATGAGCAAGTGTGTATTATTCATGATTTCTACAGTTCTACCCACTAAAACCCAAATTAACATATGCATAAGTTTGCTTTGTTCAATATCATGACATTCGCTGACTTTAAATAACAAATATGACAACAAACACATAGGATCTAAACTACATAATTACACAATAATGTAAAATAAGTACCACTTAAACTTACTTACTATTACTTATATTTCTTAAGTTGTATTAATCTTTGTTTTTATACCCTCTGTAGTCGAGGAACTAAGTGAGAATTAAAGTGTGGACACTTAAGCGATTTAAGTAGTTACAGAACTTTACATAACATTTACTGTAAAGTTACACTTCATAGATAAATATCACAGTGGCTCTCATATCTGCTTCTGTATACTAAGGGCATTCCTCTTTGAACCTCACTCCTGCAGCATGAGCATTTATGACCCAGATGCTGGAAGAAAAGCCATTAGATAATGCCTGTTCAGGCTTGCTGGCTTCCTCATGATGACAGCCTTTACAGTGACCTACAGCACTGTAGCCTAAATACCTAAACCTCCACAAGATGTAAGACTCCTCATACATGACTGGGACAGAAAACACTGGTGGATGTATAATAGAATCAAATCCAACTTGTCATTATTCTAGGCTAGAACCTCTACAATGAGAAAGAGCTATGAGAGAGTTTCAGGTTCAGCAGAGCTAACCACTAGCTTGCCTGCTTTTGACAGGTCTGGAGGTGCACGTGTTGCTCTGCTGGCAACATCCAGTCTAACCTGAGCCAGATGCCACCTCTTCCTCTACAGCTATCTATAGCTGTTCCTTTACGTCAGCCACATAGTTGCCAGATGGAGAAGGCTCACCAACCTGAGACACCACAGCTGAACTCCTCGCTGTGCTGCTGTGGTGAAGGGATGGAGGACTTTTTATAAATAACATGCTGCTGCCCTTCTCCCATGAGCCGGAAATCGCTGGAGTTTCTGGGGGTTATGTCTTTTAACGGCTCAATTAAATACTGCTCTTCTTCTGTAGTGATGACACCATGCTTGTGGAGAAATGAAAGGGAAACATACAGCATGCTCCAAGTTAATTTCAGTTTTTAGGAGGTGAGATTTGTGAATATTTAGAACCCTACAGACATTACAAGACTGTATACTAATAACATGAAAGTTTCCAGTGACTTCATTACCTGTGACAAATGTCTACGCAAAGATTCGCGGACTCAAATCTACGCAGACTCAAATCTACCTCTGCAATACTATATGGTATAGTATTACTATTACTGTGCAATACTGAAATCAACCTGGTCCGGACCATGGTCTAGACTGTGGGCCATTTAAATACATAGCATGCGCTGATTACTAACACACTGTCATTGACTCACATGTAATTCATGTCTCTTTGCGTTGCTCTTAAATGCAAAAACACCATGCAATCCATATCAATGAGATAAATCACACTAAAACCACCAATTACATAAAGAACAACACCATAATTACCGGGACACAAACCAAAGCACACAATCCTGTGCCCTTGAAAAGACTTGCCGCAACATAAATTGTACAAGTACTCCAGAGATGTGTTTATAAAAAACATTGGCATGTTCCCCAAGTCTGTAAAAGCCACAATGAAACCAATTAAACTCCTTTGCAAAGAAATAATAAACTGGTGCGCATGCAAAACAAAGTGCACTCAATGCAGCCTGAGCCTTCTGGTGCACAAACCACTGCAAGAAAAGCGCTGAGACATTCAAAGGCTTATTTTCCATTTTTGGCTATAACATGACTGAGGCACAGTAGACCTATGTAATTTCAATTTATGAAGTATGCTGAGCCAGTGCTTTTGGCTGCACTACCAATAATATTAATACATATTTCTTTAACATTACTACACCTGGCACTCCTTGAGGAAAAAAAAAGAGCGCAAACCACTTGAAGTGTTTTTTAATCTACAACCCAAAGCCAGTTGTACCTGTATTAAGAACAAGCCGTTAATGGTTAACATTTTGGGAGCATCCCTCTATGTTGTGGAGTCCCATGTGAACCTGCCCATCAGACCCTGTGAACCATGTTATATGCTCTGAAGTTCTGATGCATGAAACCTGAGTTAAACTGTAATCATTTGTTTTACATCACATGCATGATGTTGTAAAGCTGCACAGTGATTTTGGCCAAAATAAAATGAAACTAGGGCAAAGTGCCACCCACTGTTTGGGAATTTATTATTTTTGAATGTGAAACAAATAAAGTGCTATTCATTAGGGGCCCTGAGGAAAAAAGCTTTGCACAGCATTATTAAATGAGTCTTGGTGCAAAATCATCAATCAAATCTAATACTAAAGTAAAGGTGAAAGACTTGGCAATTTGAGTCAGAACAGTTACACAGGGCTCCTGAAACTACAGGTTTCTTCAGTGGTCTTCTGTGAGCCCAGACACAGTGGCTGCAGGAAATCCCTCCAGGCCAGCACGGCCTCTCTTAATTCCCACAGATTTATGAGAATATGTCTCTGATACTAGGGAGGAATCCAATATGGAGTCTTGTCCTCCCACGTGTCCTCCCTGTCAGAAAGGTAAGCGGGCAAGACCAGCTCCCTCGGGAATTTTCTGCCCTCACTATCCTGAGAGAAAAATTGAGAGCGTCTCAGGATGATATGCTATAAGTAAAACTGTACAGCAGAGGGGCACTAAAGGCAACATTCAAGTTCTTTCTCCTCTGGATTCAGCAAGATCAGTGAATGCCATTCCAGTGGACATCAGTCAACACATGGAATTACAGCCAGTAACATCAACTGCATAATTTTAGCTAGTCAAATTAAGTTTATTTCTATAGCCCGTTATCATATACAATGATCATACAGCATGCTTTACAGAAAGCAAATAAAAATATTAAGCATTAAAGTAGTAGGAAGTTTTACACTTTTAATCTTTTTTTAAATGTGCATACATTTAAAAAAGGCTCAACAAAATAGTGCATTTGGTGCATGTCTGAAATTCATAGGCAGTTTTTCAGCAGCACGTGGCATAGTAGTGCAGATTGATGGACATGTAGTCCTACTAAGAAGAACTAGTGAAAATGTGACAGAAAATAGAACCACAGTTTCTAACAAAAGCTCAGTGAGATACAGCTGGAGGAAAACATTTTCTACAACCACTAATCTGACAAGACATTTGACAACTCTGGTGCTCAGTACAGCCTAAAGAATATTGGACATTAATAGGTAGGCAAGTTTTAGCCTGCCTTACAATCACTAAAAATCTTTTCAATTGTTGTTACTAGTATCAGGCAAAACCTGATCATTATTATGGGACAACAAATCCGTATCAGTGTATTTCAATATATTATATTGTATCTGCATGATTCACCCCTAATAACCTAAAATCATGACCTGAAAAAATACAGACAGCCGTAGAAGTGCCATAAGGGTTGGGACTGTTCCATGATAGAACAGTCCCTCCTGATGAAACACAGTGGGAGATAGAAATCAGCTGGCAGCTGTGAATGGACCTGCAGGTGCAGAACGGATCCAAGCCTCATACGGAGACATGTGGCTAAGCTAATATTTTGCTGTCACTCACCAATCACTTTAACACAAAGCAGAAGCACACCATGTGCATACAGACTAGGGAGAGATGTTAGGGAGGGACAAAAAACGAGGTGAGTTTAGGCCTCTCCCTCTATTTTACTATCATTATGCCTCTCTTTGGTATCCTCCCCAACACTTTTGTTCACTCTTCTAAGCATTTACATTTTTTCGCCGTTCACTTTTAAGCATTTTTTCGTGATTAATCCATACGGCCTGGATCTGGATCCTAGCCTAGCCTCTGATCGAGAGCCAAACCACTGAACAACCCAAGGAGACAGAAGAAAAAAACAGAAAGTAATCAAAATATGTGTGCTGAATATATAAGTAGTAAATATTTTAAAAGATCTAATACTGAGATGATTATGTGCAGTTTTTGAACGTGCAGAGAGCAGATGTAGAATGTTTTGAAGTAATAAACACTTGTCTAAAGAGATCTAGATATGTCTGCCATAAAGGTTAACACATATTCCATATGCTGATGGCTGTGAGAATGTCTCAGCTTGGCGATTCTAAACTAGTGTTTTTCAGCACAACCTTAACGGCATAGGTTCATCTGTCCCTGATCTCATTTTAAAAAATCAAGCATTTAGCGAAAAGCTTTCCCAGGACAGATACTGGGAAAAGGTGTTTTAACTAATAAATAGAGCACATCACCTGCCCCAATTACCTCAGAACAGGACAATAGTTTTCTCTTCCCAAAGAACTAAAAATCTGAGGAGGCATCAGCTTTCTCTACTCACCAAGCCTTTGCAGTTACTCAGTGCCACTCCTGTAGTGCTGTAGTGATCCAGTAGATATCCAACATAATGGCAATCATCCACCGTGGAGTGCTGATACTCCTGCCCATCGTTGCCCCAGTACTCTACAGTGAAATGTTTTGAAACTAGGTTGGGATTGAGCGTCAGGTTCAGGTGAAAGTGTTTGCCATAGGCTGAGAGTCGGTAAAAGAGCCTGGTCTCCACGGGCTCCGGTCCAGCATGGTCCAGTCCGCGTCTCCGTCGGCCGGGCCGGTGCTGTTTCACAGTGTAACTCATAAACTCGCCCTTCTCGTTCACTCGAACGGGCACCGTAAGCTGGTAGTCCTCCAAGTGGGCCAGGAACTCCTCTTCAATTTGCGGGGATAAAACAATGTGAGGATAAAAATTAATGACACAAACTGTGTCCAAATGGAAAACAAACACAGCAGTTTTGTTATCATATTACAACACTACGTCTATGCATCTAGTCCACTGAATGTTGTATAACACAGTATAGAAATGACTCCTGGACTGATGTAATAATAATTGGTCATAGCTTGCGTCTTGTAGTCTAAACATTTGTTCTTTTCATGTTTGCGTTTTTAGAGCTGTCTTACCTTGAGAATTTAATGAAAGGCTCTGAGGATCAGCAGCAGCCAGTAGCAGGCTCAATATCCAAGTCAGCGTCTTCCACAAAATTTCCATAATTTAGAGAAGATCTGGCATGGGGTAGGGGAGGGGGATGGGGGAGGCTACACAAGGATTAAAACACTTCAGTCAATCCAGCCTGCACCATAATATGTCTGTGATAAGCATCCTTGGTAAGTCTTCAACTTCAAGTCCACGCGTCATCCAGGTTTCAAAAGTCCTCGGAAAGTCGTCTGCACCTCCAGACCTGACTTGCATTTGCCTCCAAAAGTGTGACAGCCATGAGTGATGCAAGAATCCACGGGCAGACTACTTCAAGTAATTCCAAAGCAGCAGATCTATACTGGGAGGCTGTCTCGAACTATCCATTTGTCTGCCTGCAAATGAATCATGACACAATGGCACAGCACATGCTTAATGGAATACAGAGTCACAGGCAATTCACAATTTTGTATTTGAGGGTTTGCTGTGCTTAGAAATGCAGAATCTACTGTCCACAACCATTTCCACAACCAAGTTGGAAAGCAGCTGCCTCCAGTACACTCTTGTATCTGAGCAGAGTGCCTGCTATGCTTAGATATACAGAACCGACTGTCCACAACCAAGTTGGACAGCAGTTGCCTCCAGTAGCCTATATCTAAGAGCAACACCTGGAGAGAAGTGAACAGGTTACACCACACACTTCATTTCATGATTGCACAGGAGCTAACAATGAGCTCATACGTGATGAGTGGGATGCCAAAAGTGGCTTCAGGTGATCGTCCTCACACCTGCGAGACGACAAGTTGAAACTACACGGCTTTGTATGTGAGGAACTTTTGGCATTTGATCTAGGTTTTACGAAACACGACACAATTCTCTGCTCGCCAGACTGGTTGCATAGGTAAATCAGTGCAACACGAAGACGAGAATGCGATCCATTTTCTGCATTAAAATGAACAACAGCTTGGTTCACAGAGGAAAAAATCTGCCTACTCACCGGATGAGCAGCAATGATGAGGTCGAAATACCGGCTAAAGTCTCACAAAGAGCTGGAGAAGGGGGAAACAACAAATTTCTGCAAGAAGGTCCGATCTTGACTATAAAACTCCACTGTCAGTTAAGTTGCGTGAGAAACGCGAAGAAGCCATCGTTAAGGGTTAGCATCGACTCGACATTTCACTGCCTCTGAAAGAAATGAACTAAAAAGCCCAGACAGCAGAGTTGAGTCTGACTGGGTGTCTGAATCGTGTCTGACCCAGACAGCTGGCAAGCAGCCCAAGTACATTACACCGGCCCCCTAAATAAGAAGAAAAAACACCCTAAATCACAAGAATCTCACAATACTAACCACAAGAGCAACGGTGGATCTCATTTTCGACCCGAAGTTACCCCAAACATCACCTAAACGAAGAAATAATTGCATCCTTTAAGTGCCTAGAGTGTTTTTGAGCCGTTAAAAGATGGGTTTCGCCCTCATTTTGGCAGAAAATGAACAAAAAGTTGGATAAAAACCGATATGCTACACTATCGAACAGTTATAACGTTGTAACACATTTAAATAACAACAGGAACTCGTGTATATTAATTACCCATCGCTCACACTGAGCGCGTGGCTGTCTTCAACATATTTAACAAAAACATTTTAAATTAAAATGCCTTGAGGTTAAGCAGATGTGCAGTTTAGCCTAGAGGTGAGTATCTTGTCGTGTAGACTAGGCTGCACTGCGGGTCACTACTGCTGCACGAGTCGATGTTTAAGTGTGTGTGTGTGTGTGTGTGTGTGTGTGTGTGTGTGTGTGTGTGTGTGTGTGTGTGTGTGTGTGTGTGTGTG
>JBBPCW010000034.1:1463761-1478269 GCA_037974425.1 Phenacogrammus interruptus
CCGGGTGCCGTGTTCCTGGCTGCCCCCTGCTTCACTTGGTGAATGGGTTAAATGCAGAGGAAGAATTTCATGCTGTTTACGCTGTGGTGTGTTCACATATGACACATGGTCACTTTCACATCACTTCAATAAAAAAAAAAAAGCTCATAGTTTGGCTGTTATTTTCCTTAAGTATATATTTATAATGGACCTAAATTCCATTTCTTGTGTGTGATCAGATGTTCACAGAGCTGCAGCAGATGAGGCAACAGCTGCCGGACATGGAGTTTGGTCGCAGGATGGCCGTTGAGCGAGAGCTGGAGAAGGTGGACGGGATTCGCCTGACCAACATAATCTTTGATGAGACGGGCCACTTTGTGCTTTATGGAACCATGTTGGGAATCAAGGTCATCAATGTTGAGACAAACAGGTATCTGATCATGTATTTGAGGCACATAGTACAACACACGTATGATTTATATTTTAGTCTTAATCAAGGATTTTAGTCTCATCCTTGATTTAGGTGTGTTACACAATTGGTGTAGTTTGTTTAAAGCTGAAACAGAATGAAAGGCGGACAGATATGTGAATGTCTGGATTGAAATGTTTGGAAATGGTCATTCAAACCAATCATTAAATACAAATCACAAACCAATAAAGAGCTAGTTAGTATCAACCACATGGTTTATATCATAGATAAATAATAGTTAGGAGACAGATGTGTGGGGTGATTTAGTGAACTACCTTTTAGATTTTTTTTAAGCTACACAATACAGGGAGAATCAGAAAACTATTGATCCTGGAGGAAATTGCTTCTAAAGAAATTGCTCAGACACACGGAGACACAAAGACAATATAAAATATGTGATGTCAAAATAATAGTTTCTAGAAAATACTGTGAAAACAATATATGGTCAATAAGAGAGGTGGCTGTTAATCCGAACAGTAAAAAAAATAACTGAATGAATTCCAAGATAATTTTTTCTCTGTACATCATAAAACATGTTATGTGTCTCTGTTCAGGTGTGTGCGTATCTTGGGGAAGCAGGAAAATATCCGTGTGGTGCAGCTGAGTCTCTTTCAGGGGGTGGCAAATGCGATGAAGGCAGCCCCCACCATCGAGATGAAAGCCTCTGATAATCCTGCGCTACAGAGCACCAGCTCAGACCCCACCATCTTCTGCACAGCCTTCAAGAAGAACCGCTTCTACATGGTGAGAAATCTTTTCTGAAGAAACATGGCCAAAATGTTGCTGACAAAGAGAAAATGATTCAAAATTCTTTGTGACATAGTTATACAAGTTCAGGATTTAGTGAAATGAGCCCCTCAGTAAGACCGTGTAATGAAGTTATAAAACAATTGAAATTAAACAAAACTTGAAGATGTAGTAGAATTGAATATCTATGTACTGTGAAGTGCAATTTGCTGGATGATGAATAGACTTAAATGACAGATGGTGGGTGAGGTACAGTGAAGTACAGAGGTGGGTGAGATAGGTGGTTCAGTTTGTGTTATAATGAACAGTTTAAAGTTGTGTGCCATGTCCTGGTTAAGAGTCTTATGGCCTAAGGATAGGGGTTTCTCCTGAGTCTCTCTGTTCTTGCTGTAAAACTCCTGAAGCATTTGCTTTATTTCAGCAGGTCAGACAGTTACTGGTTGAGATGAGTCTCTGATGATCATGGTTGCTCAGGTCCTGCATCTCCTGGTATAAATGTCCTGCAGAGACAATAAATCTGTAGGCACTTTTCTTCTGTTCTTAAGACTGGAGGTGATGTCAGGACACTTCCTACAGCACCAAAGTAGAAAGTCACTTGAGAGATCCAAAGATGTCCTCTACTGACAACATGGTGGTGGAGATAATACCAGATGGTGGAGATGATCTCAGGGCACAAACACATGTTGCACATGACTGTGCTGGATTCATGTCATTTGTAACCTGTTAATGGGGTTTCTTGCCCCTAGAGTGCCTTGACATGAGCCTTATTTCACGAACCTAAGACCATTTTTGGATTTTCAATCTGGAACCATGTGTCTCCCTGACACTCATTGACTTTGGGATTAACTTATAAACACTGGTTCAGAATCAAGGTTCAAGGTTACAGTGTCATCAGTAACTGTGTACATGTACATAGTATGAGATTCAAGTGCAGGTTACAACAAAAACAGTGCCATATATAGACAATATAGCAATGCCCCAGCATAGTGTAAAGCTTTCAGAGTGACAAGTGTTGGACCATAAGTATGATATGGCACAAAAGGCAGTTAACCGCATTGAACAAAGTGTAAAGAAAGGCAAACAATATAGCTAGACAATACAGCAATGTAACAGTCTAACAATCAGACATTATTTGCGGATTCCCTCTAAAATTAATGTGCCCCCTCCCCCCCCAACCCCCAGTTTACAAAGAGGGAACCAGAGGACACAAAGAGTGCTGAGTCTGACAGAGACATCTTCAATGAGAAGCCGTCCAAAGAGGAGGTAATGGCTGCCACCCAGGCCGAAGGTCCGAAGAGGGTTTCAGACAGTGCCATAATCCACACCACCATGGGAGACCTCCATTTAAAACTCTTCCCTGTCGAGTATGTCGCTGCCATTACTCTTGACTTTTATCCATTGGAATCTATTCCAGATATCAATTTGTCATGTAAAAATATTTCTTGTTCATGTTTGGCTTTTTAGGTGCCCAAAAACGGTGGAAAACTTCTGTGTCCACAGCCGGAATGGTTACTACAACGGCCACATATTCCATCGTGTCATCAAGGTAATGGATGCTTGACATTTACTGTAGAAATCTGAAGGTTTGTACAGCTGCCTTTTGAGAATCGTGGCTGCTGTTTACTCTAGTGTGGCTCATTATCTGCAAGGCCTTGAGTCATGTTGTGCAGCACTTGGGCTCTGTGTGTGGAACTGGATAACATTAATAGTCCTATGCTTTTGTCCTGTGTATATATAAACCTATTTGTGCAGGGATTCATGATCCAGACAGGAGACCCCACAGGGACAGGAATGGGTGGAGAGAGCATCTGGGGTGGCGAGTTTGAGGACGAGTTTCATGCTACTCTGAGGCATGACCGGCCGTACACCCTCAGTATGGCCAATGCAGGCCCAGGAACCAATGGCTCGCAGTTCTTCATCACCGTGGTCCCCACTGTAAGAGCTTTACTCAATTTCTTCAGCAATAAATATTAAGGAACTATATTCAGGTAGATGTTACTTCTGGTAAACCAGAAAGCATAATTTTCAAATGGTAATAAAAGAAATGGCTTAAAATGCAGAAAGCCTTTTATCTATGAAATGTAGTGGATCAGTAAAAATTTTACATTAATATGCACTTGAAGTCTTTTTTCCCAATTTTATCTTGCTTCATGCATCTCGTTTCTGTTGTGGTGTGAAGTCTTATTTGCTTTTTTTTTTTTTTTTTTAAACAGCCTTGGCTGGACAACAAGCATACAGTATTTGGAAGGACTACCAAGGGAATGGAGGTGGTACAGAGGATCTCCAATGTCAAGGTCAACCCCAAGACTGACAAGCCGTATGAAGATGTGAGCATAATAAACATTACTATTAAATAAATTCCACACCTGCGTGGACTGTCCTGTCATGAAATTTTGTACAATAAAGTCTTTTTTTTTTTCAACTGGTGGTGTATTTTTGATCTACGAAGCAATCTTTGACACAATGTTACTTTTGTTTGCTTTTATTTTATTTTAATAGCATAACAATTATGAATTATTACAAAAAGCCATAGTCAACTTCACAACAAACAAATGTGTAAATGTGCACTGTGCTTGTTGGAGGTTTCAAACTTAAGGAAATCTTTCACAAAACTATGGTCCTCTTTGAAGAACGAGGCAAAGGCTTCACACATGCTCTTTTAACCTAAGTACAGTAAGTAAAAACATTACATAGCAATGAGAAAGACATGGTTCAAACCAAAGGATGGTTCGTCAAATTTACTAGGTCGGAGGATGTATGTGTTGATACGGTTCCAATATTGCCACAGCAAAACAGATGAAGTGTGTATAGATATATGAAGTTAACTTTTGTTAGCCTGAAGGACAGCAAATAAAGCTTCAAATTCATGTTAAAGGTTTTCTCAAGTCGGGTCTAAAGCAGAGGAATGTGCGATTCAGCTTCGGAAGAAGCCATTCAGAAACACTACTTAACTACTAAAAGCTTTATATTTCTGCTCCACACAAGGGATGGTTAATGAAAGGTGTGGCATGTGTCCCCCCCTATCACAGCAGTACTGCACTCCAACTAAAAACATTTCTTGAATCATAAACAGCTTTTAAAATATAAATAACCAGTAACAACGTTTCATGTAACAAACAACTCTGCATTTCTGTACCTGGTGAATTCATACCTGCACCAATGCATCAGTTTTAAGACCACAAACTGCAATAAATATCACACTTTTTTTTCAAGCAATATTCAAATGTAGTATTAAAAACAAAACAAAAAGCAAGTTAGAAGATAACAATTAAGGGATTTGATGCATAAACTTTTCATTATTGTTGATATTCTTGTTCTTCCAGTAGACATTTACGTCTACAGGCACTTCACGTTAGTTAAACAGTAAATCCCAAGATTCATTCTTTGTTCTGTTTTACTAACCTTAGTGTTGCCTTAATAAAAATATCTGGTAGCTTAAATGATTCAGCTGCTGCCATGTCTGACCAGTCGGTAACAGGTGCCATGAAACTTACTTCACCATTTGATCTGTTTTTCACTCAAGATGTGCCTAATTTACTGTGTTCTTTTAGAAAAAAAAGGCTCTGGTTGTTTGACCCTCACCATTTATGATCATATTTGAAAGAAGAGTAATGACCTACTGACCAAATGGTAAAAATCATGGTGAGTTCAGCTTTTTGAATTTCTTAAACCAACCGGATTATGGATACACCTAGCCACAAGAGCACTAAGTATCAAGACTAACAATGAACAGACCTAGCGTATAATGGAAGATTAATATGACTGTAGGATGAATTAGAGAAGTGGACTCTGCAAGAGAAGAGATAGTTTGGCAAAACTACCGCAGCTAACAATAAATCAAAGTTGGGTTAGCTAAGACCGTGAGCAAGGTTGGGCACATTGAGGCTATGAGTGCTAATTAAAAAATAACGCTAACATTGCCAATAACTTGTGAAAGCTTGTTATCCCAATGAGGTCATGCTAACCGGTCTCCACTTGCTTTAATTCAGTGCTAGCCATGCAGCCATATTTTGGTCGCACTATCTCTTCAAAGAGAGGAAGAACTCCGTTAGGCCACATCCAGAACCCCAGCAGCCACCAACTGGCGTGAGAGCCAGTCCAGGCCCTCATGGAGGCCCATGCCACTGCGCGCATCACAGCCCTGGATGTGCCAGCTCCGGCCACAGCACAGCTTGTGTAAGCTCAGCAGCTCCGTCATCTCCTCCACTGAGACTGCTCCAGGGACGTCCTGCAGAAAACACAATGTGTAATATGAAGGCAAGTACTGACTAGCATATTGGTGCTGCTGCTGGACATTTAATCAACCATGACATATTATTGCTGTGATAATTATTTTAAGAAAACAAAAAACCCAAAACATTTATGTTGGACTGGTAGACTAGCTAGTTTTCTTTTGAGTGATTTTTGGAATTAATCCAAACAATAAGAGTAATTATCAATAAACCAGAAACATACATAGCTTTTAAACTGAGAGTGTTAAATCAAGTTAAATCAATTATATAACCCTAAAAAAAAAAAAATAAAGTGTAGAGTATTCAAATACAGCCTTATAGTGCATGTCCTTTAAGCCAACCCAGCACATAAGCCAGAATACTGTTTCAATAGAAACACTTCTGAGCCCAGTTTTCTAATGGATAGTATTAAATAGAGGTATTAAAATTCTCTGTATTAGAGTGATATTAATACAAATTGACCCTATAAGTTATGGTTTATTATAGACTAAAACAATCAAAAACCTGATGAAGAATTAAGTCAGATTTTTTAAGTGACCCTTTGCATGAATGTACTACACTTCTTTAAACACTAGGAACTAAACAAGTTTCACATGTGCAGCTGTTTTTAAGTGTGCAGTGCTCTATAGCCCTGTAGAGCCAAAGTCTGACCTGTTTGTTGGCAAAGATGAGCAGAAGAGCATCCCTCAGCTCTTTCTCAGTCAGTAGCTTGGCCAGTTCACTGTGGGCCTCCATCAGCCTGTCCCTGTGACAGCAGTCAATTACAAACACCACCGCTGTAGAATAGGAAAAACGTTTTATAATGTTACATAATAATAACAACATTATAATAATGACATACTCCAAGTGAAGAAATTGGCATTACAGCACTGACAGCACTGGCATTACAGCACTGACAATGTTTCATGATAAACAAATGACTGTCTCAACTTATATCAGTAAAAACAGCAAATTACCTTGTGTGTTCAGATAATAATGCTTCCAAAGGGGTCGAAGTTTATGCTTTCCACCCACATCCCAGATGGTGAATTTCAAATTTTTGTATTCAACAGTTTCTACATTAAAACCTGAAAAGGACAAAATATATGTGAGTGGCATTAGATGGCTTTAAAAATCAAATACATCCTTTCATCTGAAGTTATCTATATGTTACCTATAGTTGGTATGGGTTGCATGAACTCATCTTGCTTCAGTTTAAAGAGAATGGTTGTTTTGCCAGCGCCATCCAAACCCAACGTCACCACTCGGATTTCCATCTTGGGGCCAATGTGCACACGGTTGTCCTGAAACACAAATTCCTTACTGAGTCCAATACTGTGGGAGTGAAGGTTAGCAAGTGCTTCATTTTAATCTGCAACTATTGTGGGAGAAAACTAACTACTAAACTGATTACTTAAATTCTGTCAAACCTGACAACAAGTGCCTGCACAACACTGAGCAATGGTGGGTGGGAGATTATCTACCCAGTACATGTCTTGGACACTTAAGACAGGTGCCCCACATAGACGTTCTTGAGAATTCTAGTCTCTGAACAACACTTTAGTATTTCCTTGAAAGAGGGTCATTTAGTCTGTTAAATAGACTCTACCACATCTTTACCTTGGTGAATGTGACAGGGATGCCTGCATCCAGCTGAACATGGTCAGCCATCTCTGTGAACTGCTGCTGCTGTTTCTGCAGGGTTTCCAGTAGTCTGTTGATTTCCTGCTTCGCCAAAACAACCCTGCAGTCGTCCTGTTTCAAAATCAATTGTATTCATCAACCCAAAAATTCATTGTTTCTTGCAAGTCAGCTACTCATTCAGGCCAGGAGGGCCACTGCAAATTGAATGGGTTACTTACGTTTACATATTTGTGCTCGAACATGCAATTCTAACTAGTTATCAGAATCCATAGGAATAGTTAAGTTTTTGGGGGACTGATGTTCCGTGCGTAATCATAATCATCATGTGCAATAGCTTAATTCTCATATGCAATAGTCATACCATGTACAATAGCTCCACTTATGTTACTGTTAGGTGCAATAACGAACAGTGAAACCACTATCTGTGTTAAATAGTAAACTACTTCAGCAGTAATCTTGTTTATTCATTAATTTATTTATATCCACCTCTCTGCTGACCACAGCATTTTATGTATAGTGCACAGTGTATCTAGAAGAGTATTTTCAAACACGTTTCATTTTTCACTTTATATTTTTATATATACTTGTCTTTGTGTCTCTGTGTGTCTGTGCATTCGTAAGCAATTTCTTCTGAAATCAAAGTTTTCTGATGTACTCATTCCTTGGGTATCACTTGTAATAAGCTGTTGTCATCTTAAGAAAAAGCTCTACCTGCTGCAGGGTCTTCTCACAGTGAAGGCAGGCCGTGGACACCTGAGACAGCAGGATGGTCATGTCCTCCTGCTGCTGCCGGAGCCAAATCAGCCTCTCCCTCACGTGAGCGTCCACCACACTGAGAGCCATCTCCTCCTGACGACAGAGGGTCTCGTGTAGGTCAGCGAAATATGCCCGCACACATGATCGAGCGTTCTCTGCTGTCCCTGGAACCTGGAAGGAATAAGGACTCATGTTTAGGTATGAAAGAGCCAAAACCACAAGCTTTACTGACGAGGACACTTTACACATAATAAGGGATCCACAATCATAATCAGCCAAGATCCTTTCATCATAACAAGTAAAATATTAACTATTGTCCACTCCTATTGTACTAATATCGCTAGTATTAGTACATTTCCTCTGATTAATAGTTCAGGCATTTACAGCATTATGCCTAAGAATCTGTTCTTACATGTTCTGTGTGGGCCATGCCTACTCCATCCTCCACAATCTGTTCACCTCCCTCAATCTGCTGCACGATGCCCACAAGCTTCCGGGAGTATTCAGACACTTCCTCAGTGAAAGTGCGGATACAGTGAGCCATGTCCAAAATAGAGGCTCGGATCTGATTTGCCTCAGCTTCCAGAACAGCATGCTGAAAAGTAAAGGATAATGTTATTATCGGTCAGTGCTGTAACATGGCACTCATTGCTTCTGGATTAATTATTTTTTCAAATTATTTTAAATCACCAGACTTCAGACAAAGCTTATGACTGACCAAGATTTAGTTTATGCTTTCAGGAGATAATGTAACTGTGCCAAATAGACAGCAAAATCAATTCTTCACTAACTATCAGGTATCAGATGCTTGAGTTGCATAGCACTGTGCTGTAATGGGGAGAGGGAGGACAAATTATGTTCTCTTAGATTCCCAGCCATGGTATCACCAGTGGATTAAACTTCCAATGACAATAGGTTTTGGAAGGTTGTTCCACTTAGGAGCTAATTACTTTTAAACAATTTACAGTTAATGCGTTTTGGGTGTCTATTATGGACATCATCTGAAGTGGCAAGAAGGAAGTCAATTATCACGGTGGACTCACAGTACCTTATGCCCTTGATGTTTGCCATACTCCTTGCAGACGCAGCACATAAGTGGGCCTGGCTGGCAGCCCTCCTCCAGGCAGACAAACTCGATAGCATGAACCTGGTGCTGGGGGCACAGGGTCTTTTCATGTGGTTTGTCAGCCAGTGGCACCCGGCGGTGCTTGGCCAGTGTGCGAGTGGAGTGCGTGAGCTGGGAACACTCAGCACATAAATGGGTGGCACAGACCGTGCAGTACATAGAGGCAGTGTGGCTTTCGTCCTCATCACAGCGTATGATGCACTGCAGGACGCCAAGGAGAATGTATGTTATGAATGTTAAATATGCACCCAGGAAAAGAGAATACTTAAAGGAGTAATAAATGACAGTTGCATTTTGCTGGATTACAAAGCTGCTTTTAATAAAATGTAAAACAACAGTCACATTTTTCACACTGTTGTTAGTATCAGTAAATGCAGAGCTAATATAGAGTCAAACATCTGTACATGTTTCACACTAAATTTGTGTTTCTGCTCAGTTAAGGTTTGCTTAGGCAAATATCAAGCAAAGAAAAGGACTGCTGTTGACACAGAGGCAGGAATCCAGGGCCTGTTTCTTAAAAACAATATATGTTGGCTTTCACATGCACAAGATTATACAATGATTAGAGTTTTAGAGTTTTAAAACTAGAGTTTTAGACCAGTGGTGGTGCTGTTATAGTGATTCCTGATGGGCATATTCAAATGCACAAACAAAAAAATCTTTATAAATATGCTGGTTAGATGCATGTACTGTAGTGTGTGCTGGAAAAATTCAGGTTCTAACCTCTCCCATCTCTCGCAGTGCGTCCTCCGACATTCCTGACTGATTGGAAGCACCGTTCTGTAGCCGTTCAAGCAGTTCTAGCAGAGCAAAGTTCTTCTTCAGGCCCCAAACTCCCGAGTCCCCTATTTAAAAAAGTAAATACATTTTTATGGTGTATGCCGTTCACAGACCTCAGCAAAACATTTCCTTGAAAAGAAAGATGGCAACTTTCTTTTGCCATATCCCACATGGAATGCACAAGCCTTTGCCTACACACACTCATGATGCTATTAACTGAAGGGGGAGTCAGTACTACTAGCTACATACATTGGGACGTTTAACAGAAAGGAAAACATATATTTTTTTAATGACATTCAAAGAGCACAAAGGCAAGCTTTACTAACCCAACTCAGTGGCCTGTCTGTCAAATGGACAACGCACGGCCCTGCCATGAAGAGGCAGGCGGGTCAAACAGTCATGGCAAACAGTGTGACCGCACAGCAGTAGCCGAGGCACCTTGTCTCCTTGCAGTGAAAAAACGTCTTCACACACTCCACACTCCAACACCTGAGAAGAAGATTGTGCAGAATAATGAGGTGTCATTTGGCTACAGAGTTTGGTTACATTGCTACTAAGGGTATAGCAATCTCAATGCAAATACAGTATGTAAAAATCAGAAAAAAAAGCATGCGGCCCTCTTATTTGCCTCCCCTCTTATTTGCAGTCATTGGTGGAAACCACATTCAAAGATCAAAAATAGGAATTTAGATGCATCATACTTATTTCTGCACTGTTATAAGAGATTACTACAGATGTGCTACTTTGCAATCTTTTGTTCTGAAATGTACGTTTGTTGGAGCCAAACTAATCTCTGTGTTATTTAAACTGAGCTCTGTTCAAGAATTTTTCACAAACATAACATTAAAAATCACATGGAGTGAAAAACGTTATCACCCCAAAGAATATTGTATCAGTGTTATGAAGATTTAAAAAAGGTTTCTAATGAAAAGTGGCTCAAATACAGACACTTCACTTCTACAATTTTATTAATATTTTAACTTGAATATTTATTTAGATTCTAAGCCTGTGGATATAAATAGCATCACGTGACAGTTGCAGGGATGCAGCCTACCAGCACTTTACTATTATAATTTAAGCAGAAACCTCGGACAGAATAAGATACAATTTATTGCAGATCTATCCAATACACATTATCTTCATTATAGCAATTTTTTGGCGTTTGCTAACAGTGCTAACATTAGCAATAATGCTGGTCAGATTTGTTTCAACAAAAAATGCAAACTTGCAGCATACTACTATTAACTTCATACTGTGAATTCAGTTTATATCAGAGTTGAATGCCTATATATGAGTGTTTAGTAAAAATACAGGGCCAAAAATGTCATGTTGTGATAATGGATTAGCTTAGCTTGTTGCTAATCTCGATACGAAACACAGCCGCGGATTCTGTGTGACCGGAGCCACAGAAGCACAAAGACTCCAATGTGCGAAATAAACACTCCCAAATAATTCCTGACGATTAATTATGCTATTAAAACCTTGTACCTTCACTGTATTGCCCGTGGCGCCCCTGCCATGACGGACACAAGGCTCCATCGGTGCTGCAGCGCCTGTCTTATTTACAGCAGCGGCCATCCTCGGTCACGACCATCCACCACAAAACCGGCATGAACAACTGATAAGAGAGGCAACTAATTCTCACACCCGATTCTGGTGTATAACGATTAGTCTTTGCTTAGTCATATACACGTTTACTCCAACATTTATGATGTAACTGAAACCACAGTCTCTGGAATTACATTTAAATCGCCATTGTACAAATTCAATCCCCCCATCAAAGCAATGGACACGTCCATCAGCTGTTTCAAGCGGTTGAATATAGCGGCTGCTAAAAATGACACACTGACAACTCGCTCTCGATTTAAATCTCTTTCTTTCTTCTCCAAGCTTTCTCATTTAAATGTCAAATTAACAATATAACAGTCGTGTTCTGTACAGATGCTTGTCTGTAAAACGAACATGCTCATTTAGATAACTTGCAAATATAGGATGACGGCTAAACAAGACACACAATACGGACAAAAGTATTGGGACGCCTTAATGAAATTGCTTCAAAATATATAGACTTTAAAATTGACTGGTCCCCCGTTTTACAGCTATAAGCTTCCATTTTCTTGGAAGGCTTTCCACAAGACTGAGTGGTTTAAGTGGTTCTATGAGAAATGTGTGTACATTTATTCTTTAGAGCATTTATGGGGTCAGGCACTGATGTTGGATGAGAAGGACTGGCTCGCAATCTTCGTTCCAGGTCCTTCCAAAGGTGTTGGATGCGGTTGAGGTTATGGAGCTTGCTTTATGCACTGGAGTACAGTCATGCTGAAAGAGAAAAGGGTCTTCCCCCAACTGTGACCACAACGATGGAAGCATGGTGACATTCAAAACGTCTTGGTATACTGATGTATTAATATTGTCTTTCACTAGAAGTATAGCCCAAATCCCATTGCCCATATAGAGTACTATCCAAACCTATTCTATAATCTGCCTTTCAATATAAACTTTTTTTCCTATGGTAATATGCCCAAAAACGAAGTTAAACATTAATTTTGGTATACATCATGTTTAAAAAGCTATTACAGATAGCTGTATATAATAATAATAATAATAATAATAATAATAATAATAATAATAATAATAATAATAATAATTTATAATTTATAATCTGTGTGTTTCAGCATGTATAACCCCCCTTTTTTTAACTACTTACATATCTGCTTTAACGCTCTATTTTTAACGCTCGCCCTTTTTGTAAATACGTACATTACGGGCCAAATATGTAAATTATGGGCCCAAACTTGTATTTAAAATAAATAAATTATATGCTGCTCTTTTAAACTTGTATTACGAGAAAGCATTAAAAATACTGAAAACAAATGTACAGCAATTTTTGGAAATAACTTGTGTTCGAACCCTCCCAGCACCTTTTGAAGCATGCAGACAGTCCAGGTCATTTCATGCAGCTCAAAAGGAGAAAGATCTGGAGGCTGGGGAGGCATATTCTCAAAACTTCTTGCTTTTCTTTGGACTGGATATTATTTTGGCACAATTTTGAAGGTGCTTGGTACCATAACCCTGTTGAAGACTGAAAATGTGTCTCATAATATTCCAACAAGTAGGGCTTGTGTGATGTTAAAGAAGTGAATGATTTTCTGTTGAACAATGAACCATGTCTGTATTTACTGTTATTGAGGTCTCAGGGGTGTCAAACTCCGGTCCTGGAGGTCCAGTGTCCAGCACAATTTGATTATTCTTCTCCTCAAACACATTCACTAAACCTGGCAATTACCTGGGGAGGTGAACCAGGTGTTTCTGAGCAGGGAAATCACCACAACATGCTGGACCATGGCCCTCCAGGACTGGAGTTTGACACCCCTGCTCTATTCTGGAATGGGTTTCAAGACCATCTGCAAGAAGCTTGATGAGAAGGTGACAACAGTTGGTGCAATTATTCAGAAAAAATATAAAATGATCATGAATTGCCCTCAGTCTGGACCTCTATACAGTATCCTGCCTCATGGGGTGAGGATGATCATGAGAAAGGTGAGTGATCGGCCCAGTACTACACAGGAAGAGCTTGTTAATGATCTGACAGTAAGTTGGGACCACAGTCACTAACAACGCCACTGGAAACACACTACATCATAACGGATTGAAATCTTGTAGTGCCCACAAGGTCCCCCTCATCAAGAAGGCCAGGTACAATGAGTCTTAGATTTGCCAGTGAACATCTAAATGATTCAGAGAAGACGTGGGAGAAAGTGCTGTGGTCAGATGTGACCCAAAACCGAGCTCTTTGGCATCAGTTCGACTCGCTGTGTTAGGAGGAAGAGAAATGCTGAGTACGACCCAAAGAACACATCCCTACAGCTAAGCATGGAGGTGGAACTATGTTTGGGGATGTTTTTCTTCTAAGGATGACTTTACTTCATTGAGGGACCATTTGATGGGGCAATGTACCATAAAATCTTGGACGAGAACCTCCTTATATCTGGCAGAACACTCAAGAGCTATTTATCTGTCTCTTTATTTGTCTGTCTGTCTTTTTTAATCTATTTGCTTAATCCTTTTCTGCATGAGCATTTTTATTTGATTCTATACCATGGCATCATCTATTTGTTTGTTTGTTTGTTTATTTTTATGCAAATACAAACACAGACAAAAAACACAAACACAAATATAAAAACAAACATAGACATAAAACAAATATAAATACAAACATAAATATAGACATAAAACTAAAATAAGTACACAAATACAAACATAAACAAAAACATGAACATACACAACCTCGAACTACCTCCAAAGGTGGGGAGCAGAGAGGAAAACGCGTTTTGTCCCTGTCTAGCTTCCGTCCTCAGCTGGTGCGGCCGAAGGGTCGGTTGGTTTACCATCAGACAGAATGGATGTTACTCAGACTAAACAGGAGCATCTGCTGGCTCTGAAAGGTACCGGTTCAGTCAACGGGCTGCTTCATGTTTCTCTCCTGCTGCCTGTCAGTCTCACCTCGGGCTGTCTCACTCAGAGGAGCTCAGAGATCAGGACAGCGGAGGCGCTAACTCTGCTAACACTGTCAGCCAGGCTAACACTGCTTCTGCTGACGGATACACACCCTTTAAAACCTTCCTCTCGCTGTTAACACGATTTAGAAACGATTTAGGGGGATGCATTCAAAAGATTCTTTAGACCACTTCGTCTCCTCTCAGAGGGTCTGTCTCACAGCCTGACCTGTAAACACTGAGCATTTTAAACCTCTGCACAATGTTTAATGGCATTTTGTGACATGTTGACGAAATATA
>JBBPCW010000034.1:1555052-1569658 GCA_037974425.1 Phenacogrammus interruptus
TACATACATACATACATACATACATACATACGTACAGAGACTGGATAAAGGTATGCAGCCTATGCTTGCTCTCATTCCAGTTTCCCAATCATGCAGTTTTAATGTACAAAAAGGCTTCATTTTATACAATAATCCTTATTACCTTTGAAATATTACAAAAGGTTAAAAAATTTAAAAAAAATAACAAGAACAATATAAATTCACACATACATCAGTCTCTACACTGGTGAACTGCAGTTTTACACTTTGTCAACAGGCTCTTTTTTGGATAGTCCATATCTTTGACAAAGTCCATAAATGGTCCACATATGCATTCAGATGTTTCTTGTTGAGCCTTTATAACATAAGTCATTTTTTTCTCACTATAATGCTTTACGGGATTAGTTTAAAAGTAACATGTTCACGCATGAACACACCACAGCACACAAAATATGAACAATGTGAAATTCTTGCTCTGCATTTAGCCCATTCACTAAGTGAAGCAGTGGGCAGTAGGAACACAGCACCCAGGGAGCAATGTGTTGGGACAGTCCCTTGCTCATTGGTGCCACTTGCAGTCCTGAGTTTTGAACCCACAACCTTGTGTTCAAAGGGGCAACTCCCTAACCACCAGGCCATGACGGTGTATAATTGAGCCATTTTGTAGCGGTAGAGTAGAAACCGTCCCTGAATTGTCTAGTGTGGAGAGTCCTGAGGAATTTAGCAAACAGGTCCATTAGTGCCTGTTCTCTCCCACTGTATTTATTTTTTTCCTGTGAGTGAAGAAAGAAGAAAAAAATTAGGATCCATTGGACTCAGTTTAGAGATAATTCTTCCCATTGCAGCCTGCACATAAATTAGAATTTTCTAATTTAGCTCCTGCAAGTATCTGGTATATTTTTGTTAAATGTAGGCCATTTCTCTAGTGTTGCATATGTTAACCATCCCATTAACCATTTATACTGCAGTGATTTGAAACGTTTTACTGGTTTTATTGTTTATAGCTTAAGGCATTTATTGCTTGCTTATTTACCTTTGAACAGGCTGTTTTCCAATCCTCCTGCTGTTATTTTTAATGTAGTAATTAAACATGCCTGTGTTTTTCCTAATTTAACCAAAGAAAATACCTTTTGCACTTTTTTTCCTAAGCTGCAATTTCACCGCAAAACACCTCGCAAGCCCAACGAGTTTTTGTTGTTGTTGTAGTTTATATATTTAAAAGTAAATGAGATATATAGATAAGTATAGATACATACATACACATATAGTGGGACAGTAAATGTATATATAATACATTTTATACATGCTTTCTATAAATACAGCTGTTTATAAGTGTTACTTCCACTTTTGGTTCAAATCAAAGTAGAGGATTGGGGAAAGGGCAAAAACAATAAAAATAAAAGTAGAGGATGAAGGAAGTTTGAAAATCAATGAAAAATAGAAGTTGAGAATGGGGGAAGGGGAAAAACAAGCTGGGGCTGTTTTTGTACAGTAGGCTTATCCCCGCCTCTAAACTGTTTGCTAGCCAATCAGAGAGCCAATGTCCGCGACGAACCGCCCGTCTCTAAAGAAAGCAACAAACAGGCAGAGACGGAAAACAGACGGGCTGAAGCGGAGCGAGGAAAACGGGACCTCACACAGGAGGAGGAAAAAAGGAGGTCAAGGGTGGATTTCTCGGTTTAATTCATACGGGGACGACTTTCCTTAGCAGTCCAACATTGTTTTAATATAAAGGTGAGTAAAGCCTGTCATTATTACCAACTATTTCACTTTCTCGGTGGATTTCACGAACTGAACGTGGCGAGGTGAGGGAAGGGAGGCAGAATTACTTACTTCCAACAAAATCCGATTGTTTTTTCGTATTGACCTATCTCAAGTTACCCTTAGAGGCCCTACAACAAAAGAAAACCGTGTTCCTGCGTTAAAAAGAGACAGAAATCGCTGTAGTTCCTCATTGAAGTTGGGTTGGCTGGACCATATATGGGCAGCTAAGCTAATGCGGACTGCAGTGCTGACTGGTGTGCCCGCGATGTTTTGGTGTTATTTATGCGAGAAATATATAAAATATATACATTGTATGAACGCCAACTAATCGAAGAAGTGAAGAATTGCTCAATTTTTGCGTTTTAATGTTGCCCTGACATTGTCCAGAGCATAATTTGCCTGCTAAGCTGTCTGCTGGAGTGAGCCTAGAGAAAAAGGCTTAGTCTTCCTACTTGGAAATGGCTTTAAGCGACTAATTTGGGTTCTGTGTTTAAAATATATTTTTCCTAACGAGGTTTAACGTCGAATAAAGGAGCAAAAGTGCATAAATGTGTCGAAGCATTACGGTAGATGACCGTTATTAAACAGACAGTGTTAGCCTGTTGGCTAACGTGGCTACCGTTAGTTGGGAAGAAAACAAAAATGTCCCAAAATCTTTCCTTCACGAACCTCGTTTGTAACTTTGAAATATATCGGTATAATCTCTGTTTATTGAATTTAGGCCTCTCCTTTCTTATCAGAGATCATTTTAGCCCAAAAAACAAACAGGAAAAGAGTGTGCGAACAAAGAAAAGACAAAAGCAGCCCCTCTATGCTCGCCATCTGTCCAGACCCACTCAACTATTCTTTCCTCCACACGAAAAATTACTGAAAATATTCCCGTTTTATATTCTTCTCGTGTTTGTTTGTGTGAATGTGCTCGTGTTTGTTTGTGTTTTAACCTCTCCGAAGCCCTGTAAAAGCCACTGTTAGCTGTTTTATTCGCTAGCCTGACTGGGGTTAGCATGACTCAGTGGATTTAAAGGCTCGCCGAGGCCTCCTGTTTCTGATCCTCCAGCCTGGCCAGAATCAGATCTGCTGAGCAAATTACGACAGATCTGCTCCAGCTCCACCACAAACGTGGTGAACATGTTGCAATCCTTCAGATTATTGTTGGTGATAAACGTTAAACCCAGACACATGATGGCTGGGGCGCACAACCAGCCTGCTGTGGTGTTCTAGCAGCCTCAATGTTTTCTGGACTTTAGTGTTCAAACTAATTTGATCGCAGACATGAATCTGCTTCCTGTTCCACTAACTCCAATGGTATGTTAGAAACAAGTGGGAATATAAAACATTTTTATGCATGCTTACTTTTAAGCAGACTTTTACAGAAACATTCACAGATTAAATGTGATTCAAAGGCCAAGATTTTTTTCAAGATCCAGTATTTTGGGGGGGGGGGGGTTGCGTGCTCTAATTACAGTCCAACAAAAGCTGTATAAACTATATAAATTAATACTATTAGGTTGTTTGAAAAGTGTTTTTGTTAAAAAAACAACAATAGATACAATAGTGAGTGGTAAGTGATGGTGTAATAGATTCTCCTAGATTCTATTGGTATATCAATGATAGTTTTAAAAAACCAGTTCAGTCTTGTTTCCAATTGTTGGATATTGTACTGATTGTTACCAGCAGACAGTTCATCTTTTAGCTTGTGAACAGAGGTGGAACATGAGGTTCTTATTTGCAGTCCAGTGTTTGGACACACCAGGTCCCACGGACGTGCACTGAAGACGTTGCCATTTCTGGCTCCTTCCAAATAAACAGCAGTGGGTATCCCGCGTTGTACTGATAAGGAGGAGGGGGATGAAAAGCTTTATACATGCACACCCCCGCCACATATACCACTCTCACATACGCACACACAACAGACTCCTGTGATGTAATCGAGTCACGATAAAGCAGCCAGTCCTATAAATAGCAGCAGCCGAGGCCCGGTGCTGTTGGCGAGGTTGTGTGAGGATCAGCTTGTCACATTGCGCCCTTGTGACAGGCGAAAGCTAATAGGACTCCTCCATGTGAGTGTGTGTGTTGCAGCGAGGAGCTCTGCAGTCAGCAGGCATACACGTGATGGAGCTTTCCTTCTCCAACTGGCCTTTCGGGGGAAAACCTGTGAAGCTGCTTTCAAGAAAATGCGTTGGAGGAGAGCAGCGTGTTTCTTTTCTTGGCCTGTGTGTTGTTCAGGGGTGGTTTTAGCCCACACTGCAAGACACATTACTAACCTTTGCTGCTTTATTTGGAATACATGTGTTAAAATACTGCTTTAAGCCTGGGTTGCCAGTCATACTGTTCGTCCGTTAATCTGTTCCCGCTGAACAGATTGTTCCAAACTCAGCAGCCAACTGTTCTCACCTTTGTGTATCTTTGCTGTGAGACAAAATGTGTAAAACACTGAGACTAGTTCTGGCCCATTGTTGATCTAATAATCATTGTCAAAGAACTGTTTGTTATTGTTCTCTTACTGGTAAATCTCATTCCCAGGTATCGGATGTAATCTTGAGTATTGAGCCATTCAGGTCCTACAGTGCAGTGAGGGAGAACGCCGCAATACATGTTGCTATTAGTTTAAAATAATGGATGTTTTTGAGCTACTTTTTGATCATTTATTTCATCTGATTAAAAAAAATATTTTTATTCCCTGTCAAATTTAAATGTTATTGATAAAGCCTTTTATTAATAAAAGACTGAATTCAGTGAAGTGATAAATCTCACTTTTTGACCTTATGTTTTATTCAGTGTGGGGACATTTCTTCAGATTCATACTCGTGCAAGATCAAGGAGTACATAGGTCGGATGAAACAGTGTTTCAGATGGAAATCTAGGAGTTGATCATAGCCCAAATATTCAACAGAATTCAGTCTCTGTTTCAGACAGTGATCATTTTTGCTGGGGTATTGTTCTGTGTAAAACATGCTTGAAAGTTGGAGAATTACCTTGCTATGTGTGGAGTGAATGATGTGATCTGGTGCCAAGCACATGGCAGAGCAAATGCCAGGAAGACAGCTTACGTGCCTGACCCTTTTAGATTCAGAATAATCTGTCTCTGTTGTGGCCTGTGCTAGTTACCTAACCTATGTGGCTGGTTTTTGTATAGACATTTACAGGATATGTATAATTACTTTTTTTTTTTTGGTAATTTTAATAGGATTCTGTCTTTCATTCTGTAAAAATCAGCCATAACAATGACCTCCTTTACTATTATGGTGACCTGAGTCCTGTTTGTTCACAGATTCAGAAATGGCCCAGGAGACCAACCAAAGCCCCGTGCCCATGCTCTGCACCACTGGCTGTGGTTTCTATGGTAACCCTAGGACCAATGGCATGTGCTCGGTTTGTTATAAGGAGCACCTAACAAGACAGAACAATGGAGGTCCTCTTAGTGCTATGGGTAAGAAATGCTTGTCCATTCCAGATTTCTGCGCCTCTCTTGTGCTGGCTGAGCAGCATTTTGTCTGACTTGTGATTTGCATGAAGTGATCCATCTTGCTGTTGATCTGGGTTAGGATGGCTGCAGAGGCATATTTATTTAATGATCCATATGGTATGTTAACTTTGCTTTTCAGGTTCTAGCAGTGTAACAAGTAGTCCTACCTCAGAGGCCTCGGCGATCCAGATCATCGAGGCCAGCCTAAACAATTCTAGCGAAACAGAGTCGCCCTGTGGGGCCGCAGCAGCACTTCCTGTTACACAGCAGATGACAGAGATGAGCATTTCTTGTGAAGAGGAAACTGCGTCGCCTAAAGTAGAAATTCCTGAACCTGGTCAGTAAGATTTGTTTTTTAAAAGGGTACAATAAAGCTAGTGATTCAGGATATGGCCCACTTAATAATTGTGCTTCTTATTTAATTGTTCTTTAGATATAGCACTACTCTTAAGTTCTTTGTTCCATAACTTGTAAGTTACTTTTAAAAAATTGTGATTCTTTTAATGCTGTTTTGATGATTTTTGTAGTCGAATATTAAATGTTTGTTTCTTGTTTCTTGTCTCTTCAGTTGTAACTCAGCCAACAGCGTCTGTTTCTTCAGCCAGTACAGCGGTCAGCGAGCAGGCTAAAGTCCCAGAAGCCCCAAAACCGAAGAAAAACCGATGCTTTATGTGCCGCAAGAAAGTTGGCCTTACAGGTGAGAACAGACCACATGTTCATCTCATAAACTTGCATAAGTGAAGCAGGGTATTGATTCTAATTACATGCTTTGATATTTTCGCCAGGGTTCGACTGCCGCTGTGGAAACCTCTTTTGTGGAATTCATCGTTATTCTGATAAGCACAACTGTCCCTACGATTACAAAGCCGAGGCTGCAGCCAAGATCCGCAAAGAAAATCCTGTAGTGGTCGCCGACAAGATCCAGAGAATATAGATCCTTTCACTTTCCCTTTGTCTTTTACCCTAAATTCTGGGGAAGATGATACAAAAAGGACTCGCACTTGACCTGCGATCTAAAGGACTAGGTTTTTTTTTCATTATGTTGTTGAGGGGAGGAATCTTCATTTTCAGTCGATGCATGGGTGATCTTTTTGTTTGTTTTTCTTTTAACCTTTCGTTGTTTTCGGTCTTTGATGTATGAGCTTCGATTTAAGTGGAAAAAAGAATAGTTAAAAATTGGGTTACAGACTCTGAGATTTTGTATCTCCTTGCGTCTGGTCCTAGGTATCTTTTAAGTTGTGGGGGTGGGGGCTGAATTTGACCTGATTGTTGTGTTGAAAAGGCTGGCTGTCTTTGTGATTGTCAAAAGTTTACTTTGTGATTGTGTCTCTCGGTCCATCTCGTGTCATGCGGAGGAAGATGTACGTATTGTAGCCTATGGGACTTCAGATGACTGTTATTGCCCTGACTCGAGCGCCATCGGGGCAACAGTGCATGGCTGGCTCATGTAGCAAAAAGGAAAAACAAATATATGGACGCTCTCTTCCTTTCCTGTAGGTTGGCTAATTCACCTTATAAAGTGAGTCATGGTCTAGCTCACAACTCTTGAGAGTTAGCCTTTACAACATAAGCTTGGTTTATTTGCTTTGAGCCTTAGCTTGTATCAGCTCTCAAGCGGATATTTTGGAGTGTGGCTGTTGGTCCCACCCCCTTGCTCTGTCAAACGAGGAGAACAGCATAGAATTTTTAATCCATGTTTAACCCTTCCATCTTGACTGATGAAAACAGCCAGATCAACTTCAGAGGTCATTGTTTCCACTCAGTTATTTTGGAGCACAGAAGAATTAAATGGTAAGTACAAATCAGGTTTTCAGCAACACAGCCATTCATATGCCTGTACAGGCTTGAGGGATTCACTCTGGCATATATGTTCCTATAATACCACAAGAAAAGACAATAATACCGTTTTATGGGTAGCACAGCTTCCAGAATGTGGCTGAAAATTGGGCCGTGGGCTGAGTTTTGGTAAGAGGGGGTTTTAAAAGGGTGTATTGCATGGCTAGTGAAATAACTACTAAGTACATTAGTTTTTTTGAGGTTGGCAACATGCTGATAGTCCTTTTTTTAATCAATTATCCACTTCTGTAATGAATGTTGCTTTTTGTTTGTGTGAGTTATTATTTTTGTATGTTATGTGGAATGAATGTCACATGCTACGTTTATACACAGGTGATGAAAGTTGTGTGGTGTTTTTGACTGACCCACTGTGGCGTGGAGGGAGTGGCTGAGTGTCATGTGTCTGTGTGAATACCCAGGTAGTCTAATCATTGGATGCCTCCTCCTAGACTTTTCCTCAGTCCTTTTGGTTTTTGGTCCGGCCGTTAACATTCTGTAGGGGTCTTTTTCAGTTTACACAGTAAAATTACCAGTCTTTTATTTTTGAGTTTTAGTTATGCAAGTTTGTACAAACCATCTTTATATTTATTATATGTATTGCACATATAATCTTGTTACCCAACATTACTGCGAAATTGTATCATGTAAATAAAATTATGTACAGAGATATAGTGAAGGTGTTTTCCTGTGGTATTTTCATGGGAAATAAATTTATGAAATAAATGGGAGTGATTTAGGCCTAAAACTCAAAGCATTGAAATGAAAAATGTAAGACCGTAAGAACAATAGCACTCAATGTTTGTAAACCTCACACGCTGGCTATCAGGGCAGGTCCATGCCACCCTTGTAGTAAAAGAGGCTTTATCCAGTGCTGCCCTAAGACCTCAGGAAGACCAGCATGTGAAGTATAACAAACATTTAACTCCTACTGTAACATTAGAATTTCAGTTCATAAGCCAGTATTCTAGCAACAACTGCATTGTTAAACCAGAGTGTTAGTAGTTGTGGAAGCTAGCCTGAGGCTAATTGCTCCATGGCAGAGTAGGTTAGGAGTCTGGCCTCAGTGCTGGTGACTAGACATTGTTTCCTCATTTGTGTATTTAAAGAGCGGAGTCAGCAGGAGAACAGGGAGTCAGACTTTAAGCTAGTGATTCCAGGGGTTGGGTAGAAAGGCTTCCAAAACAACGGATTAGATATTTTCACCCAAGGTTAAAATCAGGTTAGATCTCTTTAGCCCAGTCAGACATCAGGTTAAATCTAGTCCCAAGTCAAAACCAATGTTAGAGTCTGTCTTTTCAGGGCTGTGTTGAATTAGCATTTAGCATTCTCAGTTTATACCAATTTTTTAACCTTTTCTGTAATTACACACGTGCATTTGCCAACGTTTGCTATTTGAAAACAGGAACAGAGTTTGTCACTGGGACTGGAACAAGGCTGTCTGACTGGTTGCATGGACTGTCAGATGAGGAAAGAGGCAGGTGATCATTGCTCCATCACTTCTCTGAGGGCATTTGAGTCACTAAAATAGACAGGCTGGTCACTCTTAGGGGAAAAACAAGCCTCTTCCAAAGATGGAAGAACTAATGATGCAGTTATGGCTGTTTTGTCCAGGCAATAAAAGCAAAGAAACAAGCAAAAAAAAACTTTACCAGGATGACAAATGGATTCGCAGTAAATAAAAAAAAAAGTTTTGTATATTTCTGAATAGGTTTTTGTATATATATATATATATATATATAAGTTTCTGAATATATGATTGACATTAAAATGCAAACCAGAAAACACCAGGATGGAAATATAGACTTGTCCCCTTTCTTTTAAAATATTTATTAACTGCCCAACAATCATTTTTGACAATGTATGAAATCCCTAACCATTACAAATGTACAAATAAACAAACAAATGTAAATTATAAATAAAGGGCTAACTCAAAACAAACACAAGTCAAACTAGGAGAAGAAAAGAAAGCACTTGGTGTGATATTGTGATATAGTAATGGTAGCAGAAATTTAGTGCATAGTTGAAGTGCTCACCAGAGCAGTGTGTTTATTGGTTGGTCCTCCGTTTGACTCGCCTGATAAAGGCCTCATCATTCCATTTATTTGGTGGGAGCATGTGGGGGCCATTATGGACACAAAGGACAGTCATCTCATCCGCATATGTCAAATTCTGTAGAAGCTGGATACACAGATGACCAATTAGTGTGTGTGTATATATATATTAGTGGTGGGCCGTTAACGTGCTGCGTTAATGAGACTTATCACGCGATGAAAAAAAATTGCCGTTAATCTATTCACAAAGTTGGGTTGGGAGCTGGGTCTATACTACGCAAGCTATGATGATTTTCACCTTTATTTTAGCTTCAGACCTTCGGCAGAATTCAAATGTGCCATTTTAATCTAGATTAATCTAGGTTAAAAATAAAAAAATCTATGCCCACCTCTATACATACATACATTATATATATATATATATATATAAATATTAAGGAACATTTTTGAAAGGCTAAACCTAAAAAAGAATAAGCATATACCCACTAAACAAAACTACACAGATATAATAGCCTACCTTAGGTGTGATGAAGAAGTACTGTGACGTGGTTCCTCTGCAGGCCGTCTTCACCACAATGTCAAACACTCTCCTCTCATTCACTGGGTCCATGCCCTGAAGTTATGTTGCCAAAAAAATACTTAAGTGAAGATTTTCAGTATTAAAATCATCTAACATTTAAAAATCTATATGTTATGAAAATCAATAATTCCTTTTAATTATTTGTTCCGTTACAAAGCTAATATGCAAAATTTGTAGTTCTTAGAATGAAGAACTTAAATGCAGGACCATATGAAAATAATTTGATGAATTTATGAATTTTATAAAAAAAAGATTACTGAAAACAGAAAATTACCTGATTGATCTCATCAACAACTCTGAAGGGGCAGCGATTGAGTTCCTGCAAGGCCATGAGGTAGAGCATGGTGGACACACTGCGTTCTCCGCCGCTCTGATGGTGTGGGGTCAGTTCATGCAGCTGTGTGCTGCTGCGGAACTTCACTCGGATCCGGATCCCATACTTATCGTACTCCTCCTGACAAACAATCCCAGGAGTCATTTTAACTTGATAAAGCTTTTTATTAGGCTCTTTATTGAAGTAGAAGGTTTAAAGTATTGAGCTAAAAAAAAATTATTTTTTTAAATCCTCCAATAAATGATTTAATAGAGCAATTAGCTTTAGCCAATCGTTTTTTCCAGGTAAAATATCATACGATGTCAAAAACCAAATGACCAAGTCTATGTGAGGTTACCTAACATGGATGGAAAAAAAGTATTTTATGATTTAGGCAAGCAGTTTGAATGAAGCCTACTTAGTGGCTTCATTAGCCTCACCGCTCAAGTGAGTTTGAATGTGCACATTTAGCAAAACTGTTAATTTAATTCATATTACTTCATTCTTCAGTTTCACTTTACAATCACAGAACAAACAGCTCTACTTTTAATTTTACCCTCTTAAACAACGGTGATCACCAGCAACCTGGTCATAAGTTGCAGTTTCTTTGTTACAGGAACAGAACAGTCTGAAATCAAGTAGGAGCCGGCAAGGCTGGATCTCTTTCCCCTATCAGGACAAATCATCAGATAGTAACTAATTGTGGGTCGCTAACCTCTCACTGTGAGGGTGTGTGTTTACTGTGTGCTAGTGCATCTGCGTAGGCAGCAGTAAGAAGAGAAGAGAAGAAAAAAAATGTAAAAAAAAAAAAAAACTTGCCTCATTTTCTGAGTGTAGGTCAACTTCCCCAGCACACTGCATGGAGCGAAAGAAATTGCTAAACTTCTCATTAATCTGTTCCACCAATGACTTCAAGGGATTCAACCAGCGCTCCTTTGCCTGTTTCACAAACACACACGAAATATTCATTAGTGTTACCCTGAATGCTTCCACACAAGACAAAGTTCCTGGACTAGAGCCATACCTCAGAGATGTTCTGCCTGTATTCGTTCAGATCATTTGTCTTTAGTTCCAGCTCTTTCTCCATATTCTTTATTTCTTTCTCTCGCTTGTTGTATTCCTCCACCACCTGGCAACATTACAGCAAACAAATAAACAAACAGACAAAACAACTTGGTGTTACTGCTCCTTATCTGTATGTATGGAAGTAAAATAATTCTTGAGTTAAATCAGCAGTGCTATTCAAATCTGAACCAGCTCATTATTTTTTTTAAAGCCAAAATCAGTTGACTGGCTGTACCAAACCTAAATTCTTAAATTGATTGTAATCACACAACCAGACTAAACTCAAGATACTGCTAAGCTGCTGCTGCTATCATTGTAGCAATACAACATATAACATACCAAAATGCACTGGCTGGCCAAGTGTATTTAGGGTAAGGTGAAAACTGCACGTTTGATTAGCAGAATCAGGCATTAGCGGACTGTGAACATAGAAAATTCCACGTAAATTAACCCTTCTCTAGTAATGTTCGTGTGTGTATCAGAGTATTTGCACGTCTTACTGCTTCACTAAGCCCAGTGAAGCACTCTGCTCGAGCTCTCTCGTCATTCAACATAGCGTCAATCTCATCCAGAGTGTCCGGCAGCTCACTAAAAGCCTGCAAAGTCAAGATGAAGCAATGGGTGTGTATTAACATTTGATTGGTGAATCAATATATAAAAAATCTCATGAGTCAGTGAGGAAACTGATGTAGTTCTGACCGTGTGCAGAATCTCTGGTACTACAGTTTCTCCTGGCTTCATGTTGCAGATCTCACTAGCTCTCCTCATCAAGTTCTTACATGTCCCCAAAAGACTCGTTTTCCTGTGGTCCAGTTCAGTATACATTTGCTGAAGTTGGTGAGGGAGGAGACACACACACGAAAAAAAAATTAAATGCCCGTCTTGTAAAAAATGTTTATAAAGTCCTGACAAATCCAAAATGTACACATAGCAATTGATACCATAAAGTAAAACTGAAAAATATTTTGGCTTGACTGAAAGTCCACACTTGAGGTTTGTGGTTTTGTTCAAGTGCACAACAATGTATTTTTGAATTGCAATAATGCAAGCTTCCACTGTATAAGTTATGTATCTTTGCAGGACAGGCAGATGCTTTTGTTCTTGTGATGCTCCTGCTCCTACTCAGTTCAGTGCAAATATGATGCTCTACCACGCTGTTATAAAATTCTGTGGGGAAACATACTTGTTTGCTCAATATATGATCATTACTTCTTCAGTGTGGGTATATAAGGAGGGCTATGCTTAGTGTGGTCTTGTGCAACTGCTTTCACATGTTCGAGAAGCGGAACACACTTTTGACACTTACAATTAACACAAACATGCACACAAGTACACAAAACTGCAAGTGTGACCTTTGGGACAAGTGATTAGACCACAGCATTGTAAACTCAGACCTCTGCTCTCCTGAGTTCAGCAGACCCCTCCCTGAGATCAGATTCCAGCTTGGTTTTCTCTGCTGTTAGACCTGTGGACTCAAGAGCCAAGTAAACTTTGTCCATGCTCAGCCTGGTCCTTGACTACACACACAAACAAACACAAACACACACACACAACAAAAGAATAAATGAAAAACAATTGCAATCTAAGTTTGTATATTGCCAAAAAAAAAAAAAAAACTGACTGCAGCTTTGTACAAACCATTGTGGAGTTCAGGATTTCCTCCACTATGGCCACCTTTTGGTCATTCACACCAGAGATTTTGGCCTTAGCCTCCTCCTCAGCTTCCTGCAGGTTTATTCCTCCCTGCTCCATCTGCCTCAAGCTGCAGGAGGAAACAAAAGATGGGACTAAAAAGAGCGCCAAAAAGACATTTAAAAATCAAGCAAAAAAAACCCTTGTAATGTACATTTCCATGGTATTTTACAATAACTTTGTCTTTATGTATGTATGTAAGGGTATGCTCTGTAAGGGTGGTGTACCTGTCCTGCTTAGTGCTAATTTTCTGCTCCAGCTGTCTCTTCTTGCCCTTTAGCTCAGAGAGTTTCTTCTTTTCAGCACGGAGCTCGTTGTCACGACGATCCAATCTTGCCTGTTGCTCCTGAATGGCCTTCATGCGAGCATCGACATTTTGAATTTGCTGCTGAGCCGCCTGTAAAAGTTAAACTTTTATTACAGTTAATCTGAACAGGCCTGAATTTAACCAAATATCAAACCCCTCCTTACATGGCCTGAGTGTGCTGGGGCAGTACAGTGGCTTCAGGTGTTTCTAATACACCTCATGCATTTTTCATTGCAAAGAAGAAAAAGCTTTTTTGCAGCACAAAGTGTAATATCTGGCTATATTTCAGTAACTGCAAGTTTTAAGCAAACGTTCCCTATGAATGGATGGGGCTGAGAGTGAGAAAAAAACTTTACTGACACTCAGTTGTTCTTCTAGCTGCCGTCTCTCCTCTGCATCAATTGCCATGGTGAGGAACTGAGAGGGACGCAGGGCAGAGTTACTGGAGATAGTCTTGTTGGAATAAGCCGACTTCTTCACTGTATATTTCTCCTCCGCAGTGTAGATCATCCTCAGTTGAGATTCTTTTATCACCTGGAAGCAACACGAATACAGTGAACGCATAAAAAAGACAATTTTATCTAAATGACTACTGACCTTGCATTTCGACACAAATGTCGCAAAAATTATACACAGAGAAGCACAAACAAGTTGTTGTGTAGTGGTTAGCAGTTTTCTACTCCAGCATGACTGTGCCCCAGTGCACAAAGCAAGCTCCATAAAGACATGGCTTGAGTGGCCCACACAGAGCCCTGACCTCAACCCCATCCAGCACTTTTGGGATGAACTGAAACAGAGGTTGTGAGCCAGGTCTTCCTGTCCAACAGTAGTGCCTGACCTCATAAGTGCTCTACAGAATTAATGGGCACAAATTACTCACAGAAACACTAAAATCATTTCAATATGAGTGGAAGCAGTAATAGCTCCAAAGAGGGGACCAAATATATACTGCATTCAAATCCATAGACTGCAATGTCATTAGTCCCCGTTGATGTAATTCATTCAGCACTAACTGAGAATATCAGACTTTAATCTTCACAAAGATTGAAAAGTTCTTCCTGGCTAAAAAGCTCATGTGCCGTCAAGTGGCACAAGAGCATCAGAACTGGACCATGAAACATGGGTCTGATTAATAATGTTTCCTTTTACGTCACATATATGCATGTGGGTCAGATGCATGTGTGTCACTGGTCTGAAGATAATCTGGCAGAAGCAGTGTGAAACTGAGTAATGTTCTACTAGCGTTTATGTGAATGTTACTTTGACACGTCCCATCTACCTTTGTTCACCATCAAACATCGTTCAGTCATTAATTGCTAGAGATGCTACGATCAGCATTTTTGGGGCCGATCACCGATTACCGATCACCAAGATCATGATCGGCCGATCGCCGATCACTGAATGGCAGGGGAATGAGAGAGGGAGGGAGACGATTGGCATGCTCCGGTAAAGTCACGAACGAGTGCGTGAAAGAGGGAGAGAAAGAGAGAGAGAGAGAGGGGCACATAGAGCGCGCGTGACACAGAGAGAGAGAGAGAGAGAGAGAGAGAGAG
>JBBPCW010000034.1:1578633-1607125 GCA_037974425.1 Phenacogrammus interruptus
CACACACACACACACACACACACACACACACACACACACACACACACACACACACACACACACACACACACAAAACTCTAAACTAACCCATAGCGCTAAGGGCTCCATGGTAACTCAAATGTTGTCAAGGTAACAAAGGTAGTCAGTGTGTGTGAGATGTGATTGGTGAGTGGATGGCCAATGTAATTCGTGAATAAATGATGAGCCTCCTGTTTTGCTGAGCAGTCTTAAATCTCTAACTATGCGAGATACATCCAAAGGAAATCATTTCTTCTTTTAAATGTTTATATTAATAAAAATAAAGAAAACACATTGTCTTCGGTCTGGGTGTAGCAATATTTTTGAGTGTGTGTGTGTGCAAGAGGATTACTGTGCGTGTGTGTTTTTGTGTGTAGCAGTATTTGTGTGTGTGTATGTGTGTGTGTAGCAGTATTTCTCAGTGTGTGTATGCGTGTGTGAGTGAGTGTGCAGCAGTATTTGTGTGAGTTTGTGTGTGTGCAGCAGTATTTCTGTGTGCAGCGGTATTTGTGTGTATGTTTGTAGGCGTGTGCAGCAGTATTTCTGTGTGTTGGTGTGTGCAACAGTATTTCTCTGTGTGTGTGTGTGCAGCAATATTTCTCTCTCTCTCTCTCTCTCTCTCTCTCTCTCTCTGTGTGTGTGTGTGTGTGTGTGTGTGCAGCAGTATTTCTAAGCACTTGGTGCATCGTGTGTAATCCTCTCTGATGTCACGCTGATGAAGGAGGGGCTGCTCTAATCCGTGCTGATAAGAGGGACACGGGTCCGGGCAAAGATGGTGTGGTCGAACGGACGAGTCTTTCATCCATGCTGTTGTTAAACAGGTAAGGGCACTTTCTCATCTCTACTGGGTCTAGAGTGGGACGTTATTAAAAATAACTGGACTAGAGCGCTGTTCTGACCTTAAACGACGCGTGTCAGAAGGAATACGAGTGTGTACCTGTCGGATAAGTACATTAGCCATGGGGCGCGTCCCAATGTTTGTACCTGTGCCCTAACTAGGACGCCAAGCATCATTGTGACCACTGTGCTCTTACCATGATGCGTGTTGTTTAATAATGCTTCTTTTTGTGTTACTACCTCACAGAAAAGTTGTTTTGTATTTTAAAATTATTTGATTATTAGCTTGTTCTGAAAAAACGCGTTTACGTTCATGTGTCCTAGCTAGGTCTCTAGTCAGGGGCACAGGGGCGCAAATTGGAACGTAGCCTCATTACAGGCCACTGTGCTCGGACACGTACGTTCAGAGCAGACACGATTTAAAATTCATCAGAAAGTTTTTTTCACTGGCTTATTTAGAGTGTCACAGTGATGCCCCGACGAATGAACGAGATATTCTTGTACGCAAGGACGCATTATCAGGAAAACTTCAATTACAGCCTCCCAACACCGTATGTCCAAGCAGATAACAAGCCCAACACAGCCCTACCTGTCTAAGACCAAATGGCTTTGGGCATGAAAAGCCCTCCCCTCAGGCAAGGTGTTGTATGAAAGCCAGAGCCCTGACCTTTTGTGTATTGTGTTTTTTCTGCTCAGGACTTTATTTTCTTGTCTATTCGTCCAGCTTGTTATTGTAATTTTCCGTTCCACCTTAAATGATGCAGCACATACACTATCTGGACAAAAGTATTGGGACGCCTGACCATCCCGCCAACAAGGACTACATTCAAATACGTAGACTTTAACGTGGAGTTGGTCCCCACCATGCAGCTATAATAGCTGTGTCCATTCATTCTATAGAGCATTTATGATGTCAGGCACTGATGTTGAATGAGAAGGTCTGGCTCGCAATATCTGTTCCAGTTCATCCCAAAGGTGTTGGATAAGGTTGAGGTCAGGGCTCTGTATGGGCCAGTAAAGTTCTTAAATGCCAAACTCCTCCAACCTTTTGAACCTTTATGTCTTTATGGAACTTGCTTTGTGCACTGAGGTATAGTCATTCTGGAATACAAAGTTGGAAGCATGGTGATGTGCAACATTTCGTGGTGTGCTGAAGCATTAAGATTCACTGGAAGTAAGGGGCCTAGTCCAAACCTTAAAAAACAGGTCTGTCAAAATTCTTTGGTCCATGGAGTGTACTGGTGCCTGTACAGGTGAAACAGAAAATTGGAATAAGATGTGAACCCCATCTTGTTTGCCCTTTTCAGCATTGGTAATTCTGATTTATATTGTGGGTTTTAATTGACAGCTGTCCTCATGGTGCATGGTTTTCATACAAAACCACCTCGACATTGCCAGTTATACAACCTTTTTAGTAGCTTACGTTCATAGGATTGAGCTCTAAGACAGAACTACAAGGCACAAAACATTCGACAAAATATAATTTCTGGGATTTTGGCTATAGTCCCAAACTGCACACTATTTAACAATGATTAGAAATGATTTCAGTAATGTAGTAATGTTAAGTATAGAAGTGTGTGATTTGGGAGCAAAACTACAATTAGGCTTGGCTGATGGTGTAAACACTGTAAGTCTGTGCTGTAAACAAACCACCAAGGGAGGAGAAGGGTTGTGGTGAAGCCAGAGGGGGTTAGCTGAAGATCACTGAGTTAATGGTGAAGCAAATCCCCTGCTTGCGGGTTTTCACTAGAGACTCGACAGATGGACGCTCTGAGCTCCAGACCAGGCGATGCGGGAGAGTGGCTGAGGCCCACTGTCAGGCCATCTGTGTCTGGGCCACGGCCCATCAGCTAGCCCTCAGTCTCTTGGAGGATGGGAGATGAAAACTGGTCCCTGACACCTGTCTGGAGCTAACTGATGCACATTAAATATGTACCTTCTGAGTACAGTGTACTAGATCCTTGCTGTGTAATCATTTCCTTGTTTATTTGACTGACCCTTTTTACGTACAGATATTAAAACAGCTTAAGCAAACTTGTGCTTTTATGCCTGGTGTACATGTATGATTTTGGGGTTTCCCAAAAGAAAGATCCCAGGCAATCATGAAACAATCATGAAACAATTGTGTTTATTTCTTTGGTCATGGCTCCAAAACACCAGTCCTACTTCGTACTGGGAGAGAGGTTTAAAGACGCCCGTTGCCACGGTGACCAAAGACAGTCTGCAATTATGTTCTGACCATTTCAGAAATTTACGACAACCATCTCATAGTGCGTGTGCTGCTATGACCTACAGCAACTGACCAGCAAATAAAAATACAACATGAAATCATGTATTTATAAATGAGACAGCGCGCAAAATTCAAACAGCAAGGAGAATAGGTGAGGGCCACCAATACGTGGGACACCCGTATGCGGGACACTGGTATGCTGCCTCTTTGTATTTTTGCACGATCACCATAGTCATGATGTTCTGCTAACACATCACCAGAGTTGGCTGAAGATGTTTTGTCCTACACTTGTTTATGTCATAGTTTGTGATTCAAAAGGCGTCATCGTTGTACATCTGCACACCTTCACACACACCATCATACATCTACACACCTTCATAAATACCATTGCACACCTTCACACACACCATCATACATCTACACACCTTCATAAATACCATCGCACACCTTCACACCTTCACACACAGTCATACATCTTCACACCGTATACATTTTATATGTTACACTACTGATTTAACTATGTATTGTAGGGTGTCTGTATTCCTTGAAATGTGTCTATAAAAATGTATTATTATTATTAACTCCCTATCCCATAGATTCAGCTGTCTTTACCACCAGTACGTCTCAATGCCTGCTTGGCTATGTCCTTTTCCTTCAGAAGTAACGTTGTTTTATATCATTTTTATGATGCTGAGAGCACAATAATTCACCTTATTCTTACCCCCTCCTGGTGGGTCTGTGTGACATCTGTGCTTTGTCTCCTGTCCTGCCATCTGCCAGCTGTTCAGGGGACGGAGGAAATGTTAGAGATTAACCATCTCATTCCTCTGAGATCAAGCCCCTTTCCCCAGAGGGATGTAGAGCCCTTGCAGTGTCATTGCCTTATATTTCAAAAATCAATAAAACGGCACCTAGTGGATATCCCTGTGTAACTGGTCTGTGGTTATTTCAGTCTTGTGTAAATTGCGAACACACTATATAATGAAGCATACAAGAATAAAGATGGAGGTTGGATTCGAATGAGAGATTGGGGTCAGGTTTAAAAGGGCTGATATTAAGTTAAACTTATTTTAAAGCAAGTGACCATTAAAGTTGTCAAGTTGCATGTTTCAATGTCCGGAGGATCTGTGTCATGCAGAGGTTGGAAAAATTGATTTCAAAGAAAACAAAAAAGGAAAACATCTACCGTGCACCAGAATGGTAATAGTATGCTGATGTCGACAACCAGTATTTTTCTTTTACAGATCTGTCAATATGATACATAAACATTAATAAAATGTAGAGATTGGGGACATATAATAAGTATATTTTCTATATGTAATGACATAGTGATGCATGTTTGAGTACTGTGTGATAAAGACTGACTTTTATCCCTGCATAGTCAATACAGTAATGCCACACTAAGCTAAAACAGTGCAGATGAGATGTGGGTATTAGTTTTGGATAAACAAATTCAATATCTCTAGAACTAGATTGCAGAATGGCTTGGCATTTGTTCTAAATGTTTACTGGAAAATGAACAATTTTACAGTGTGACATTGAAACCTTTTGCAGGTAATGGAAATGAATGGGACAGAGAATGAGAAACATACTGTTGTCAGTATTTTAACCCTGTGCTCCAAGGCCTGTATGTGATCATACTATAACTTGCGTGCTGGTATCATAACAGTTACTATATTTAACTCCAGTAAAATCACAGATATATAATAAGAAAGAACTGCAGAATTAAATGAAGTCATCTTTCTGTTTGTTAATCTGCATTGTCCTACAGCCTGAGTTTAAATGTTTATTCTGTCAGGGACCTGTCAAGTTGGAAAAGATCTTGCCTAAGAATTAGCTTCTAGCTTATTTTCACCTGCTGACCTCAGACAGTTTTTCCAACAGGCAGCACAGCAGCATTCAGGTCATGCCCACCCTGTCACAGCAGGCATGAGTAACAGAGAGGAGCAGGAGGAGACAAGGTCTCATGCCGCGCCACCTCATCGCAGTCGACAGCCAAATGGGACACCATTAGAAGGAGGAGGCCGTCCAAGGTGGAGGCCGTGCCAGCTGCACAACCTGGAGGGGCAAGGGAATGCCCATCATCACCACCATCATCATTATAACCAGCAACCACACCAACACCAGTCTGGGACCAGCCGGGGACCGCCACGACATCGCAGGAGACATGTCCCGGGCCAAGCCCAGAGGAGAGTGAGCGAGAGTGGAGATGCTGAAACACGGCAAGTTCAGCAACCCCGTCCAGGCGTATCCAGGTACCGGCGGAGTGGAGACAGGGGTCACCATCAGCACAGAAGCAAACAGCAACCCAAGGAGGGTTATGGAGGAACAACAGTGCAACAGCCACTTGATGTTCCAGTGACAGATCAAGCAGTGGATGCTTTATCTCCTGAGGAATCTTCGCAAGAGCTAATGACTCCTTCTCCTCAAGAAGCATTATCATTTTCACATGACGCACTCGCTTCTTCTTTACAGGAGGAGCCATCTACTTCACAAGAAGAGCTAACCCCTTCTCCACAGGAGGTACCTGTTGTTGGGGAGCAACGTGGAAACAGTCCGGGCCTACATTGTTCCTCTAGTACCGAGAGCAGTTTCCACACCCACTTGGAGCTGACTGAGGACCTACAGGGAGAGGGGGAGCAGACAGAGGAATGTAATAGAGGTGGAGATGAAGTGGAGAGCAACCAAGAACACGCTGAGGAAAAAGATTATTTTCCTGAAGCAACTGCAGAAGAGCAGGGAAAGACCGACTGTGTTGCAGTTGATGGTGGGTCAACAGACGGCTTTCGCTCCCACGGTAGGAGGGCTGGGCCCATTAGAGTGGATGTGCCACCCTTTGCTGCAGTCCCTTTTCAGCCAATAGCCATGCCACATTTCCAGCCTCAGCCTTTCACTGAACCACTCAGGAGTTACACCGCAGAACCCAAAGCAGGTTCAACCCATTATAGCCCAACTAACTGCACTCCAGTCAGCACAGAAGCAAAGCCTGACCATCGATCTCAGGCTCATTACTATGAAGAACCTCTCTTGGACTCCAGTCCAGAATCCCACTCTTACTCTTTTCCACAGCCAAATTCTGAATCCCACCCAAAACCTCACCAAATGATTCCAAAGGAACCGAACAAAGAATTGTACCTCACAGAACACTTGGAAGAACGGTGTACCTCTCAGAACCACCAGGATGTATCCACTACAGGGCCTCAACCCCAGTTCAGTTCACAAGAGAAGCCCAGACCAATGGTTTCAGTAGGCTCCAGGCTGCACCACTATAATGAACAGTCTGGAGACGAGGCTAGCAGCCCTGATAGAGGTAGCTCAAGCAGCAGTTTTGAAGAACTTCAGGAGCTTCAAAAGGAACAGCCTGAGACCAGCTCACCTTTACAGGACAGAAATGACTCTGGAGAGGGCAGGCCACCTGCGAAGGCCCAAAGCCCAGTTCAAGGGTCCTCAAAGATTTCCGGAGATGCCATCTCATTGGCAATAAAGGACATTAAGGAGGCCATTGAGGAAGTAAAGACTAAGACAGTACGTTCTCCCTACACACCTGACAAACCCAAAGAGCCGGTGTGGGTGATGAGGCGAGATGTCAGCCCTGCGGAGGAGTGCCACCCACAGCTCTGTTCACCATCTCACCCTCAGCCGCCTTCTCCACAGTACAAGGTGAGAGAAAGCAGACATGTCTGCATATATTTTCAAGCTGATGCTTTGACAATTTTCATTCAAAAGTTACACTGTGAGTTACTGTGCAAGAAAAATTAAAATGTTAAACCCTAATGCTGTGAGCTGTCATTTTCTCAGGCTCCAGTCCCAGATCCCATAGCCCCACAGGGAGCAGAATCTTCCAAACCACATCCGTACCAGGATACAGATGTCATTCCCAGCTTACCACCTGCTGAGGAGGTGAGTTGAGTAGCTTATGGTGGTTCTTTACCATTTTTAAAAACTTTTAAATAGTATTCATTCTGATTTGTGACAAAGCCTTGTTTTATATATTTAGCTCAGAAGGAATTTGGCCGCCTTCCCTACGTACGTTGATGGTGAGTTTCAGTGTCAGTCAAATCTAGAAACAGATGTAAATACAGCTTTTCGGGGCACTTTATTTTGTTATTTGTATTATTATTTTAGTATTATTGTAGTAGCAGTAGTAGTCAAATATGTATTATTTTGTAAACAATGAACAACAAAAACAACTGTTGTCTGTTATATTGAAAGATTGGAAATTGGAACTGGGAGACTAAGCTTAAACTTTTACATACAATTATATGCACAGACTTATGACACATTGGGGGGAAAATGACAAAATGTGGCCTGTGCAAAGGTTACGGCACGTTTGATAGGTTTTTCTAATATGTTAAGCACAGCAAACATATAGAACAAACATGTGGTGAAATATGCCAGGTGTGATGTTTGATGTTTGTGTTGTGCATGTGGGTGCATTTTTTTTGTAAGTAATCTTCTCCAGTACTAAACAGTTTGTCGTTTTGTATTTTTCCAGTTCCAGGACCGTGTGATCCAGAAGATTTAATCGATGGCATCATATTTGCTGCCAGTTACTTGGGTTCCACCCAGCTGCTGTCAGAGAGAACACCCACCAAGAGCGCCCGCATGCAACAGGCCCAGGAAGCCATGAACCGTGTCCGGGTGAGAGCTAGCTGCTGGGGCTGTGGTGGCATCCCTTACTTTACTAGTGCTTTAATGAGTCAAATGCAGAAATAGAATTGCTCATTTTTAAGGATCAAGAACAAGGTTACTGTGTCCTCAACCGTTGTGCACATGTACATAGTGAGAAGAAACCATGTTTCTCCATGGACCCCAGTGCCACATATAGCAACGGACAGCAATGTGCAGATTATAACAGAAACAGTACGATAAGCATTTTCCCAATAAAGTGTGAACTGGATGTAAACCTTCCAGAATTACTAGTATTGAACCATGAAGTATGAGGACCGTAGAAAAAGTGCACTCTTCCAGTGACATATCTTAGACAGGGATGTTCTTACTAATGGCCTAGTGGTTAAGGCATCCGCCCTGCGACCAGAAAGTCTAGGTTCGATCCCCAAGGCCGCTAGGCACCGCTGAGGTACCCTGAGCAAGGTATCGTCCCCGGGCGCCGTGTTCCTGGCTGCCCCCTGCTTCACTTGGTGAATGGGTTAAATGCAGAGCAGGAATTTCGTGCTGTTCACACTGTGTGCTGTGGTGTGTTCACGTATGACAAATGGTCACTTTCACTTTAATACATCAATAGTGGATGTTTGGTTTGGTTTCTATATACCATAAACTGGCATTCATCAGTCCTGCAGAACACACACACATGAACTCATCCACCCACACTTGGAAAAGCGGACTGAATCCTGATTCTTGTTCTGATTTTATGGGATATAAGGTCTGTGCTGGAGGTTGTCTGAGGTTTTTCAAACAGACTGGCAAAAGTTTTTTTTTTTTTTCTTTCAGCAGTGCAGTAGGAACAACAAACAAATATGAGTGACAAACAGTTGATATTTCGAGACAGTTGTGCTCCTTGGGGCAGCTGATGTCACTCCAATAAAGCGAGGGCATTTTGATAGTGCTTTATACAATGCATCAGCCTATCACGATGTGAGAGATTCCTCACCATGACAACACGCCCACCATGTCCTCCCTTTAGCCCAACTATCCCATAATATCACATCTGGAATAACCAATTGCTCCTCAGCCAATCACATAGGGCCTCTCATGGCCCCCCACCGTGTCATTTTGAATTTTGTGGGCTTCTTCTGACCCACTCTCTTTCTTTTGTTCCTCGGTAAACAGGCAGCCCAGAAACAGGCCCAAAACAGACAGAAGGTACAGTATGTTATTAATGTCAGCTGCGTAGGTGTTCTCTAGAGAGTAGTTGTCTGTGTTCGCTGTGAAGTGATTACTTTTGTATTTTGGTGATCCGAGTGATGATTTTTGTTTCATGTCGGATGTTCCTGAACTTTGGAATTGAAATAGATGGGATTAGCAGTGGCAGAAGGACAGAAAATATTAAAAGGAAAGCCCACCCCACGACGCTGATCACCCTGTCCAGATGTTTTGTATTCAGTTAGTCCTTTGTCATGCCTGTCTTTATTTGTTTGTTGATGTGGGGCTTGAATAGTTGGATAGTTTTGTGCAGTAAAATGACTGTTGCATTTTTTTTTTTTTGACTTGCTGTCAATAGGGGGCTGAGGGAGAAGCTTCATCTGCCATCGAAGTGGACCTGTTCATGTCCACTCAGAGGATTAAAGTGCTCAACGCTGACACACAGGTGAGTGACATGCTGTCATTATCTCTCCTTCTCTTTCTATCCATCCATGAAGCAGGTTGTACTGTTTTTTCTTTCAGAGGCAGTTGCAGGCTGCAAAGTATTGTCAAAATATCTGCCTCATGATTATGCTGCTGCATCCTCTGGTTGAGATATGCCTTACCTTGCTATTATTACAAATCACTGGTCAATCTGTAATGTGACAGGTGTTACAATAATGTGACATTGGATTACAATAACTGCATTCCTCAAAACATGCACAGGAACTCCTAGAATTGTGATTGGTCTAAATGCTTGTAACGCACAGTAAAAACAACTCTGTGATTGAGCACTTTTTAGCATATTGAAACCCGTAGTTTATTTATTGCAAAGGGCAATGTTGCAACAAATTATATCTTATGAATTACAAATGATATCTTGTGCCACTCCAATTTATATATAGAATCACTTAAACTTTTTTGTGGGTCGACGCATTACCACGGCATCAAGCCATTAGCTAGGAACTTGCATCCTAAATGCTATAAGCTTGTGATAAATAAAAAGTAGATAGACAATGATGAGCAAAATGGAAAAAAATAGCGATTCTTATCTGTTTTTACAATGGAAGATTTGTATTATAATATTTTAACTGACAAAAATTACATTTTTGACAATTTTTTTGACAAACTGTGCTAGTTTCAAATTCTGTGTTTTTAATTCAAGTATATTACATACCTGTGCTGCACTAAAACAGTTTAACAGGATTAATGATACTCTCTTTGGAATTAAACATGCAATTGGTGAATGTTCAAGTACTAACAGCATCCAACATTTTGTAGCATGATGCCAAAATTGATCAATAACAATAACATATCGTGATATTTGCCCACCTGTAGATGTGGCCAAGTAATTTGCAATCATACAAATTCATTTCTGTTGATTTGTCTCCTCCGTCATTGGTGGTGTCTGACCTAATCCTTTGCAAGTTAACAGGTAACATATTTGCTATGCAGGAGACCATGATGGACCATCCTCTGAGGACCATTTCGTACATCGCGGACATTGGTAACATGGTGGTCCTGATGGCCCGCAGGAAGATGGTCCGGTCCCGCAGCGCTCAGGACCATCTGGACACGGCAGACGTGCATCACTCAAACCCGACGCGGGATGAGCGGCGCCAGTACAGGATGGTCTGCCACGTCTTTGAATCAGAGGACGTAAGGACAGCTTTGGTGTTTTTCTAACCCGTAGAGTTATCATTGTTTAAACAATAATACATTATATCAATAATATATTAATTTTTAACTGTATTTTAGCTTCACGTTTTCATTTAAATACACAGTTGCAAGATTAGTTACTAGTTATTTGTTTGAGCACCAATGAATGACACATACATGGCAAAAAAGTTATTTCCACCAAGGAAGACTATACACACAGCCGTACTCAATTAATAATAATAATCTATTATTATGGAAATATGGGGAGTGTAAGACAAATTAGGTTTGAACAAAGGTCAAATGAAGAAAATGTATTTTCTTGGATGACTGTATTTCTGTCATTTAAAAATGACCCCAGGTAGTCTGATGTATAGCCAGGGGGTCCCTTTTTTACATTCAGTTTTTTAATGTTATGACATGAATGGGGACTTGTTTACATCCAAAATGACTACAGCCTATCATCCACCTTTTTACCGGACTCTATAAACATGAGCCAGAGACCTACTGTATGTATTACATCCCAAAAGCACCCACGTATAGTGAAAAACTGTGTTGTTGTGTATTGGTAAAAAAACATGCCTATTTTTATAGTGTGAACCCTTAATATGCCCCCAAATATGCTCCCAGAACCCTTTCATTTAATTTTAAACTCAGTTAATGCATTACCCTTAAAGAAAATGTAAAGTTAAACCCATATTCACCTCTTTTAATTAAAATTCCCTGCTGAGATATGCAACGTATTGGGACACAGCGCCAAGGTACACCCCTGATCTATTCGGGCAAAAAATAGAGCTCATTGGAGATTAATTGAACTGTGGAGTTTGAAGTGTCTTGGTTCGCGGGAGCTCAACCCTGGTGTGGAATTCGAAAAAAGTGCTTCCAGGTACAGCCTACCCTGAATCCCCTTGTGTGAAAACATCCAGAAAAAGTATATTTATTGTCACAAAAATGCAAAAAAGCGGGAGGATATTTACGTGTCACTGTGAGGATTTCCGCATAAAACTGAGTTCGGTTCTCAGAAAAAAATCCGCATGTGACTGAATCGTGCACATGCATTTAATCAGGAATAATTATGCCGTCCTTGTGATGAAAATTGCAGCTGGCCAGTGTTCTTTTAGTACTATACTGATAATACTCATATTCATAAAAGCAAGGAAGCATAACCCCTTACTTAAATGTTGGATCTCATTCTAATTTAATGCTTAATCAATTTATATAACCTCCACAGACTATTATTTAAACAGCATGTGTTTACCTAATGTGTCTATTATTAGTTTTGGCTTTTGGAGGTCCATAATTAATTTATATGTTCACACTGAAAGGGGTCTCTGGCTGAAAAATGTCTGAGAAGCCCTGATATAATAGATGACCGCTTACTAACAGTGCTGAGCTCAGAGGCAGGAGGAAGGTAGAGCAGAAGCTTGACTGCTGCTGGTTGTTTCCAGACTTTAGTATTGAGGCAGTGCAGTTGCATTGAATATTATAATTAGTAGATCAGTCTTCAACATTATCACATTTTGGTATAACAATATTTTATGGCTTTGGTACATCCCAAATAAAAACATGTTTTACTTACGAGCACATCTGCACTAGGTATTGAAAGTAGGGAGTAGATATTCTCATGTTGTTGTGAGTCAGCTACGAATGAGAAGTATGGCTAGAATCACTTATTGATTATCATGCTGTGATGACAACTGTGAAGTTTTTTTTTGCACGCTATGTAAAGCGACCTTGGGTTTGTGAAAGGTGCTATATAAATGTAACATTATTATTATTATAATAATGTTCTTATTTCTTTTTTGTAATTGTGAGCCACAGGCCAAATAGGGACAATGTCATCCCAAATAAGTTTTTTTTTCACTCCTATGGTTTTAGATACTGATAAATACATATTTATACATAATTATTCATTTGGTGCCAGTTTATAGATTTTTCAAAATTACTTATTGCCTCAGCCCTAGAAATAGTTGTATGCGTTTGTTATCAGCAGTGACTTTGAGTTCATTTTAAATTATACCCTTGGGTAGTTCTAGCAGTTTTGCTGAAACTGGCTTCTAAGAATGGTTTTCTCTTTTATAACACATCAGGAAAAGCTTCATTTGGATGTAATGAAGTGAACATCTGGTCATTTCATTCAGCAGAAGAACGCATTCACTAGAATAATGTTCTCCCTTTTCCCCAGAACTGAACTGGTTAATTTTAGTTTATTCAGTTCTTGCCTGGGACTTTAGTCTGTATTTAATCTGGTCTGGTCTGGTCCTTTTTCTTGCTGTTGTAAGCCCCTGACACTTAAATGTCCACTACCATAGTGTCTGTAATATATTTCCATTATAAACCTCTTTTTAAACAAGCCACCACCTCAACCCGCACCCCAGCTGTCTGTGTCCAGTTGTTAGTGTTTCATTCACGCATGTTCACTGTGGAAGGCTGAACTGATTTGGTTTTCACTCCCTCCCCTCAGGCTCAGCTGATCGCTCAGTCCATTGGTCAAGCCTTCAGTGTGGCATATCAGGAATTTCTGCGGGCGAACGGTATTGACCCGGAGGATCTGAGCCAGAGGGAGTACAGTGACCTGCTCAACACTCAGGACATGTACAACGATGACCTCATCCACTTCTCCAAGTCTGAGAACTGCAGAGACGTAAGTGCATCACAGGATCACAGTGCAAGAATTTGCTGTATTGTTTTGTTGCAAGCCACCGTTCTTCTGTGAACATGCATGACTAGTAGTGAACTGAAGATGGCAGTGAAAAAAGGCATGTTAGGATTTAAATCTTAGGTTTATAGTGTCATAGAGTTCTTAAGCAGCTTGGATGCGATGGTAGTGTATTGATGAACACAGTAGCTAAATAGTATATTTTAGGGCTGTAATTGTACATGTATTCGTACCGAACAGTCACGGAACATGGGTCATGGTTCGGTACATGATGTCTTTCAGAGAATACATGGTACGACTGAGAAGACATGATTCAAGTAATACGAAATCACAGAATGACCAAAAAGCGCAAGTAAATAATAAACCTGGGTCGTAGTCTGGTGCAGTAGTCCCACCTACTGGCATAACACTTACACATACATGGAAATATAAGCAAGAGTGTGTGTTTACTGGTTAATAAACTGCTGTTTATTTAAAATGAATGAGAACAAAACAAACATCATTCTTTGGAACTTTTTGTTGCTTAACTTTGCTGTATCATGAACCATACCGAACTGTGACCCCAAAACCGAGGTACGTACCGAACTGTGACATCTGTGTATCGTTGCACCCCTAGTTTATTTAGGTATGTTATGTTTAAGGGGCTCCTATTAGGGAAAAACATGGTATTGAAATAAGGCTTTGATGTAGTATGCAAACGGTGTGTTAAATTCATACAGGTCATATTTGGTCTAAATTTCCATATTCTAAACTAGACCACTTAGCAAAATGTAATGGAATTTGGGTAGTTTATAATACACTTCAGCCACTGAAGAAATTTAGACTATACATTTAATTTGTGGCATCCTACCTAATGTATCTTCTGCCTCAGCTATTTTCCTTAAACTATAATTCACTCATAATTAATTATGAGATTTTTTTTATGGGCTCTAACTGACTGATTCAGATCATAAATAGTTTGATGGCTCGCCAGTGAGTCATAATAGTCATGTTAAATCAGTCAATCATTAAATCATGCAGGTGGCACTGAATTAGCTTAGGGGCTCCAGTATAGATGTGTCAGACACCCCTATCCTGGAGGTTTGTGAGCTCCAGTACTGTAATTTCTAATCATAGAACCATACAGTTACGATTTTCTTGCTGTCAAAGCCAATTCACGTCATGAATGGCTGATTAATGAGCTGATTAGTTCGAGTCAGGTGTGTTGGAACGGAGAAGCGCTGAAACCCCGCTGTCTCCATTAACAGGTGTATATAGAGAAACAGAAGGGAGAGATTCTTGGGGTGGTCATCGTGGAGTCCGGCTGGGGTTCCATCCTGCCCACCGTCATCATTGCTAGCCTAATGCATTCTGGGCCAGCCGCTAAATCGGGCCGCCTCAATATCGGAGATCAGATCATGACGGTGAACGGCACCAGCCTGGTTGGCCTACCGCTGTCCACCTGCCAGAGCATCATCAAAGTGAGGGTCTTCTCTTTATCTTCTCTTCATTTCTGCACACTTTGGTGTCAAGTTTTGCATTTCAAAAGTGTATGATTATGCAGAGAACAGAAATGGTTTATTCTGTGGATTTAGGTTGCTTGGTAACCTTAGCCTACGGTTAAGAAGCTTCTGCTTGGCAGAAGAATTCATTATGAATTGAGTTAATGAAGTGAATTAAAAAAATAGTTACGTTTATTTATAACAATAATAAAATAATTTATGTAACATATGGAACAAGTTGCTTTTTAATAAAATACCTTGCAGTTTTACAGTGATTTTACTGTGGTTACGTTCTTTTAAGGCACCAAACAAAAAGGTTTAAGAATGATGTTCCAGGAACATGCTGATAACCAGATGTCACTTACTCTCCATATGTTACCTGGGAACCTTTTAGTTTAATTTATTTTTAATTCCATGTTTTTAGCAATGTTATACATAATGCATGGGGTGGTATTAGCTGTATCAGAAGAGTAAGGTTGATCAGTTTGTGTATGTCCTCACAAGGGGCTGAAGTCTCAATCCAGGATTAAGATGAACATTGTCCGATGTCCTCCGGTCACAATGGTCCTCATCCGCAGACCGGACCTCCGATACCAGCTTGGCTTCAGTGTACAGAATGGCATTGTGGGTAACTTTTGGCCTTTTGTGTTCTATTGTGTGTTCATGCAGTTACTGATCATATCTGCAGCTTTAAATCATGTTAAGGAAATTGTGGAGGGAAATGACTTCTCATTTGAGTTGTCTGAAATTAATTGCACATGTGGGTTTATTAAAAGATGTTGCGTATATAGCTATCTTAAAGTAAGAGCATATTGATCCTGGCACAGCACTGGAAACTTGGACCTTTGTTAATAATTTAATAAAGAGCATAATATTATAATTGTATTGTTTGTTCAGATACATTTAGACAGTTTGTATATAAATATCCACAGTACATGATGAAAATTATTAAGGGTAAAATTGTTAGTTTTAATTCATATTTTTGTGTTTTCTTCTCATTCCAGATTTGCAGTCTCATGAGGGGAGGTATAGCTGAGAGGGGCGGAGTCAGGGTGGGCCATCGCATCATCGAGATCAACGGCCAGAGTGTGGTGGCTACACCCCATGAGAAGATTGTTCATATTCTTTCAAATGCAGTTGGAGAGGTATGGAGTACCTAACAGCACAGTACAGTTATAACTCTTTATAGCACAGAATTAAACCATATAATTAGACATATAATGTTCTGTATAGCAACATTGCATCACTAGTCCTCATCGGTTTGACAAGACATTTCGGTCCAAGGAATAGATTCTCTCCATTATAATGGCGATTTTAAAACAGTTACCATAGTTACACAGCTGCAGTGAGACACTATGTGGACAAAAGTATTGGGACACACTTGTTTTCGAGGGTTTGGGGTAGTCTTAATGCTTCAGCATACCAAGATATTTTGGACAACGTCATGCTTCCAACTTTGTAGACACAGTTTGGGCAAGAACCTTTTCTATTCCACCGTGACTGTGCCCCAGTGAGCAATGCACTCCACATTAAAGTCTATGTATTTGAATGCAATATCATTCCTCTGTATCCACCAGCTAAAGAAACAAAACATTTGAAGCAGTTTTTCAAAGGTTCCACCCATCTTTGAGAGACATCATCACAAGAGAATTTTTCTCATCTTTGAGCTGAAAAATTTCACTTTGTTAGATGCTTTAGTATGCAGGTGAACATTTTTTGTCGAATTCATTTAAATTAAAGCCACAATATTGAACACATTAAACGGATGAATATTTTAAGGGATTTCATCTTCTTGTGGTGATAAATTACACTGTAGGCTCATCACAGCCCCTTTAAATCGCCCATCTCAGAGACAGGATCTCTAAAGAAGCATTTTTAACACATTGTGAAGGGCAGATGAGTGGTAGATAATTTCATTAATTATGTATGCACTCAATTTCCTTCTCTCAGATCCATATGAAGACCATGCCTGCTGCCATGTACCGCCTCCTGACCGCTCAGGAGCAGCCCGTCTACATCTGAAACACACCGAAAACGCCAGGGCTACATCTCACTCACCTGTGTTTTATTTATATGTTGAATATTTATGTGATTGTTTACATATTTATTACACTGGATGTAAATCTTTTTTTCTCTCGGAGCATTTTGACCTGCCTTAATCTGTCTGGGTCCTGACTGACAGCTGAACGTGAACTGTAAGGCTGGGGCTACACTGGAAGAAATCTTTTAATAGTAATGCATCATATTTGCTCAAAAAAAGCACTTTTTCCAGATTCAGTGATGTTTTAAAAGTGTTTTTCTGGTGAAATGTGGGCTTCATAAGTGGAATATAATGCAAAAACAATCCCCTGTTGACTTCCACAGAATATCTAGACTCAAAATACTCTTGTACAACAAGAAGCGTAAAACCACTTCAGCAACATGACATACTCAGGTTCCCGTTTAAATTTGGAAAGAATTTTAGTGTATTCAAGCTGTATTACTTGGTCAGTTAGTAGTGATGTATAGATAGCATCACTGTCTACATATGTATTGTGTTGTATTGCTACAAGAGGGAATTGTAGTGCAGTGGTTAAAGAATATTGCATTGCTGTATGTGATATTATGACTTTTTGAAAGTATTTTTAGTCTTTCTGTGGCCCTGTGGAAGGCCAATCTGCACTGCAGGTTACTTTAGAAGCAGCAGTTTTGCAAATAATTGTCTTAAAACATAGTGAATCTGGAAAAAGGCTTGTTGTGACAAAGCTCTAAAGATTTCACTATGCATCAGGAATGACGTGTAAAAATGAAACAGCTTATACCCAGCAACCACAGACTCGTCCACCTGGCAACGGCTAAATGCGTCATGTTCATCCAAGTACCAAAGACTGACAAACAGTAAAATATATGGTTAAGACACTGGACCTAAACTACAATAGAGACTATTGTAATGCAGTTATGGCTACAAGATACTAGAGGTTATTATGAGCACAGATGTTATTTATTGAACAAGATTGTTGTGAATGCTGTACACGAAAGTAAAAAAAACCAAAAAAACATTCAAACGGTTCTGTGCATCGTTTATTCTTTGAAATCTTTGAAAGTTAAAAACATTTTAAATTTCCTACATATCCATGTTCACATAGCTGAGAGCATAAAGACAGGAATAAGATGGACCTAATATCAATCACATTCTTCCATTGTATCCAATGCAAATTGTAAAAAAATTGTAAATGTATGCATTAACACAAGAAAACATAGCTGGACCTCTTCCCAAAGCCTCAAAATCAGAGAGCATATAGTTTAAGGCAGTCGAACAGGATGTTGTATGTTCAGTAAAGGACAGATCATCCCTTCCCATTTCATACATGGATGCATAGTTTTACAACACATTTTTTCTTACCAAAATCTATAAATTCTTAGACTGAAGGAAATAATATACTGCAGAGGAATAAAATCATTACATCTTCCAAATACATGTAACAAAATAGTAGAGCTGATGTGCTACATGAAAATATACACCGTGTTTCATATAAAAAGAATACAAATATAAGAAAGATTTTCACTTTTGAAGGAGGGGCAGATTGTGCCATATGTGCTTTATTTCAACACTAGAACCCCACATTCCCTGTCTTACTGTTTCAATTTAAATGTGTGCTTTAATGAAAGCCCTTTGTGTAATGGAGGTACATTTTTTTATGCACATGAAGGAAGGATATTTTACAGACGAGAGCAACAATCCATCCCACAACCCACTTGTGCTCCACACCACCAGGACACTGTCAAAGAGAAATGACCCAGTGATGTGATTGGAGGGGGAACAATCAAAAACAGTGCGAAAACATTCTGGAACAGTGTGATGGAGAGGAGGACCGTTCTAGAACATGACTAAGGGATGGGATGTTCTAGATCAGTGATAATGGGAGAGAACATTTCTATAGTCTCTTATGAATCAGGTCTGGCACATCAACCAACCACTGTTTGCTGAAGGACACCCATGCTCCGCCCCCAAATGAGTTCTTTCTCATTACCTGCTGCAAGTTTGGACAAGCTTCACTGTCTGTCCAAAAAAATCTCATTTAACCAAACAGATTTAGGGTGAAGTTTAGATTCACTATATCACAATGAGTTTAATAAAACTAGACAGGATCCATCCAAACAGAATGACCTTGCACAGGCAGACAGAATAAATATCTGAAATCAATAACATTTAAGTCAAGTACCAACTTCTCATTAGACTGAATGTTTTTTGTCATCCTGTGAAGCTTGTCCATCCATCAAATAGCTGCTATGGAAGTTTGCATTTATGGGTGGAGCACAAATAAGTCAAATGAAAGAAAACTGTTGGATTATTTTGGCCTACAGTTCTGTGTCATTGTATTTCTGTGGGTTGTAGTAGCCTCTGCGTGTCTGTTCAGAGAGCTGGCGGCGATACTCTTCCTCGTCATCGTCAGCAGCAGAGCGGTATGGGCCTCGGCTCTCTGAGTAGGATAGCTTGGATGATGAGCTGTGAGACTCTGAGTTGGAGCTGGAACTGAGACATATAAGAGGTGTTACAAACTGAGATCAGTGCAAAGACACTCCTCCCAATGATTCATTGATAGAACTGTACATTGACACTCAGTGTAACACTGGACTCACCCAATAGGTTGTGGTCTGTTTTGATTGGGCTTTGGTTTCAAAGGAACAGCATAAATGTCTGGATGCTTCTGAGAGATTTCCAGCTGCGAAAAGATGGGGAGGATTTCCAGTAATGTTCCAGTAAAGTCCAGTATGCTCATTTCTGACCTCCGCAATAATTCAATAGGTCACAGATCAATATGGTTCTATTAACATTTGCTGCAATTCATGCTTTTAAAAATGTTTACAAATGCATCCATGTTTAAATGACATGTTTTGTTAATTTTCTGAGTGAATAGACATTACATTTTAATGCACATTTAATGTCCATATTTAAGTGTTTTCTGTAGATGTGTTCCTATTTTCATCAAAATGTAATTTGAAAGTTCTATATATTCATATAAACATTTTAATCCTTATGTGTTTTGATTTGAGATCAGTTATCAATAATTAGCAGATAAAGAAAAGAGAGAGACTAACCCTTGCATGTTCAGCCTCCTGCAGTTCCAGCATCCTTTGAGCTCTGGCCTGGTGGTCCATCTGCTCAAAGGCCTTCACTTTGCCTAGGAACGAGCGGCTGGCTGGATCTTCCTTGCCTGAGACGGGTTCCTGAGTTGAAACGGGCCGAGTGGAGAAGCTGGGCTTCTGGGCCACAGGCGGTGGAATGGGTTTAGAGCTGGAGGGGGTGTCACTGCTCACTGTGCTGCTGGACTGAGAGTCAAAGCTTCTGTTGTTACTACCACGGGTCTGAGACCTGACCTGCAACAAACATGTAGGAAGGTCAGTTCTCAGGGCTACGTACAGAGACTTATGTCCTAAACACTATAAACCACAAGGTTAATGGAAACAAACAGTAATCAAAAGTTTTATTGATTAGTGCTGCACAAACTGCATGTGTGACTAATCAAACACACACTTCAAACTGTTACTTGCTTTTGTGATTTCTTACATTATGTAACAATATTATCTAAAAAAGTTGCTACTGCTATTTTAAGCTATGCGATAAACTTCTGAATGCTTTGCTTAGCAAGTACAGTTGAAGGATAGTCGAAAAAATCATAGAAAATTACAGCCAGAATATTACAGACTGGAGAGGTGGGAGAATTGCATAGTGTCTTCCAGAAGAAAACAAAATGGGAAGAGATTACCTTAGGGGGCTCTGGGACAAAGGAAGGAGGAGGACTGGGGTCTCGCAGCACCTCTCTGCTGCCCACCCGTTTCATACGGGGCACAAGGGCGGGTTTCTGCAGGGGGAGAGGGAAGGAGTGAAGAGGGTCAGAGGGTCAACCCACATGCCCAACCAGCACACCACATTATCTTATTTTAATATATAATGTCTAAACAAATAAATAAAAAACAAATCTTATTTAACGTTACAAGTTGTTGCACTTGTGCGGATTTACAATAAACTTTTGTATAATGAGACTACTTCTCTCTATTTTATAAGTCACAGAGACTTCTACTTCAGGCAAATAAGAAAATGTATAATGTATGGACCTGATCATTCCCAAATACTAATGTAAGCAGTTGCATTGAGGTTGAAGCATAAAACACACACAGCTTGACCCATCCATTAACTGCAGTTCCATGTGCATCCACCAGAGGACATCACTGGCAGAACACTTGGAAGTTTCTTTTACAAAAGAAGCATATTTACAGGGATTGGGGTTTTCCTAACTCTGCTGCAACAGCCATCTGGGAAAGCTTTAAATGAAATGAAAAGCATTCAGGCCCAAGAACATAGTGAGGTCAGCTGATGTACTGATCACAAATATCACTCTAAGGTTTTGGATGGAGCTCCATCTAGAGTAAATAGGCAGAACTGCTGTTGTTGGTAGACCTTTCTTCCAGAAATGGAATTGTCTCTATACAGTCATTCTCATTACTGACAACACATGGCTAAGTAGATTGCAGGTAAGAGTCTCATAACCATCATCATACTGTGGAGTCCACCTCTGATAAATACCCGTGTCTGGTAATGTTTGGGTATATGTTCCTCCGGTTATCTGCCAAATGCTTGCATTTAAACAGCTTTTATATCAACTTGTGGATGACATTTCATTATATAAAAAATGAATATATGAGGGAGTGTGGCAGACGTCACAGGCCCGGACGTCACAGCTTTTACTTTTGGCAATATATAAATTTTCATACATTTAAGTGCTAAATTATTAAAGAAAATATAATTTACTAATTTTGTAACATAAATATCAGCATAAATTCAGCCACATTTCCATATTAAAAATAACTATAAATGTTTTGATACTGTCTAGAGAACACAAAGAAAGCGTGTCTTGGGATGAGAAAATACCACTGGAAGCTTGTAAGTAGTCAATCTTAGAGTCCAGAATTTCCCCCATGTGTTTTTCGTTTTGCTCTTCTTAAAGCTCTGTAGTTTTATTACAGTAAATTGAAATATTTATTACTATATTTACCCTGCTTATGCCAAAGAAAACGACAGTGCATACCAAAGAAAATGCGTATGCATGAAATACAGTGCACACACGATTCTCAGCAGCAAACTAGGATTAATTTAGTAGTGCCTGATTGGGCTGTTCTTGTCTCACCTCATCAGGCAGAACTGGTTCTGAGGAGCGGCTGGTCCCAGACACGAGTGGCTCGTCTACGGACTCGTCCAGCTCATTATCTGTGTAAGCTCCCCCTTCGTCGGCTGTGTCATCATAATCGCTCGTCAGGCGGCTGTCCATGCTGAGGTAGTCCGCGCTCATGGCCGATAGGTAGGACATGCGGTCATCGTGAAGGTCCAGGTCCTCCTCAGAACCATCCAGCTAAACAACCACATAGAGTCCATTACTTAGTGTTAATAAGACCAAAACATCTTAAAGAGACATGTGCTGCAAATGTGCTTTGTCTCTTACTTTGCCCTCACAGACCCACACAGCTTTCCTCTGCTGTTCATGAACAGCATCTTTCAGACTTCCATACCATGCATCATGGGCCGAGTTCAGGTCCACCGTGGCTGCAGAGTAAAAAAAAAAAAGAAAAGAAATATTGAAATATTGATAAATATTGTTTTTTGTTATAGATTATGCCAGTAATAATTGTTGTATTAGTAAGTATGGGCACAGTCAAAATAAATGTTTTGTTAATTTTCTGAGTGACAATAAGTACATAGTCTTTCCAACACACAGTCATTGCAGATACATATTCTTTCAAAATCAAGATATTTATTTATTAGCTGAATTTTAGATATTGGATTAAAAAAACACGTGGCCTGTGTTTAGTTTCTGAGTTTGAGACAAAAAATAAAAAAGTTGTAGCTAAACAGAAATTACAGAATAAACCTTGTAGAAAACCACATAGTGCATCCTATAGAGGATCTGTCATGAGCAGGAGCTTCAAATATATGCATATTATATGAAGGGTTTTGTCAAGACTGACCAGAGAAGAGGTGGGAGCAGGTCTTCCTCAGTTTTACAGCCTGCTCGTAGAGTTTGCGTGAGCTGCGGCTGGAGCCCGGCACCAAACGGTTCCTCATAGTCTTCACACACTGCTTGCTGTCTGGGTTGAGGAAAATTACGATGGGGTACCACTGGGTGTAGTTTAGGGTGTCCACAGCTTTGGGGGTAACGTCTAGTAAAGCATGTTTATCCTGAGAGAGACAGAGAGAGAGAGCGAGAGACAGAGAGAGCGAGAGAGAGCGAGAGAGAGCGAGAGAGAGAGAGAGAGAGAGAGAGAGAGAGAGAGAGAGAGAGAGAGAGAGAGAAATGCATCAGTTTAGGTGTTCTTCAGAGCAGTTGTCATCAATTTGGTCCTTGGTCAGATGCATTAGCTTTAGATAAAGGGTGATAGAATTTTGGTTCCAGATTAAACAAAACAAAATCTGTAGTAAAGTATATCTCCAGATAAAGGATTTGTGCTTTAGAGAAAGAAAAACTGAAGACCTGTGAGGATGGTTCCAGATTAAACAAAACAAAATCTGTAGTAAAGTATATCTCCAGATAAAGGATTTGTGCTTTAGAGAAAGAAAAACTGAAGACCTGTGAGGATGGTAAGCTTTTACCTGTTCAATGATCTGCCGGATAGTGTTGAGTCTCACCACTCCTGAGGATTTCTCTGAGCCTGCATCTTTGGGTTCTGTCTCTGTTAACACGCACAAACACAGTTATCAATACTGTAATACACCGTCTCCAGTACTGGAACACAGAAAGACAATCAATGCCATCATATAATTTCACACTCACTTGCAATAACAAACTCCTCTGGCATGTCGTTAGCTAATTTATCATTGGCTGCATCTGCGATTGGACCAAAAATAACCACAGGCCTCCTAAACCCAGCTGGAGAGAAAGAGAAATGGCAGCAGTTTTAGACTTTATACTTGGGGTTTATACAGCCTGGATTTTTAACAGTATCTTTTCTCTTAGAATTATCAGTGCATAATTGCCATACCCTCTCGCAGCACCACCCTCTCATATGCTGGGAAGCGTGTATTGACTGGAGTGGCGGTCAGGTCCTCTCTGCTTTTGCGGAGGTCCTTCTTTTTGCCTGCTCTTTGACCCCTTAGCCTCCAGAAATCGCCTCGGTCATTGCCTGCTCCTTTCTGGGTGCTCTGAACGTTGGCCATCTGTTCAGCCCTGGTAGAGTAAGTTGGCAAACCAAAGTCAGTACAGAACTCATGGCTTAACACTTAAAGAACAGGTTATACAGAGTAGATGTTTGTTAATTTGATTTAATATTACTATTATTGAATTAATAACACTGGTCACAGAAAGGTGCTATATGCAAGTGAACCCTCCTAAGCCAGGTTTGCTCAACTCCAGTCTTGGAGGGCTGTTGTCCAGCACCATTTGGTAGTTGGGTTTCTCTCTTTAAACTCACTAAACCCGGCAATAAATAGATGAGTTTAAGCAGTTGTGTTTGATCATAAACGGTGCTGCACGTCGTCCCTCCAGGACTGGAGTTGGAAGCCCCTGCTCTAACGAATAAAACACAGACCTGCTCTTGCTGGGAATGATGCCCTTCTCTAGGAGCTGGTTGTCATTGTCAGTGCGGATGGCGAGCCAGCTGCCCAGCTTGCCGTCAAAAAGCGTATCCACCACCTTAAATATCTCTCCTCTTGTGAAGGCCAAGCTCTGCGGCCCATCTTTCTCATGCTCAAAATGAGTTCTGATGAAGAAGTTATCCCCTCTGCCCGATGCCCGTATGTCATCATACACTGGAATAAACATTTAAAAAGTTGTTGCTGTGTGTAATCTGAATGCACTACAGTAATTATAGGAATAAAAAAGCCAGAAAGTTTGTTATGGTGGAAGCAGTTTTGTTGTGATATTAAACAAAGCTAAATTAAAGCCAAACTTCTGCATGCAGTTCTGGGAAAATGGGCAGGATCAGGTACCATCAGGTTTGCTCTGTGCCAGGATAGTGACGTCTTCTCCCTTAGGAATCTCTAGCAAGTACAGCACTGCATCCTCTCTTACCATTCCCCTGAAGTCCATGTTATTCACCTGCAGTGGAGAAATCCACAGACCTTCTAGTCAATACAAGTAAATACAAAGGAACATTAATTTTAGGGAGATAAAATTAGAGTGAAAAAATAAACACTTATGTTTATAAATATTCCTTTTTTTAGGTTGCGTTTTTAGTACCTTCATAATTTGGTCTCCAGAACGCAATCCCTCAACTTCTGCAGGACTGTCCTCTTGTACGCTTGCGATGAAAATACCCACATCATTACCCCCTGCCAGCCTCAGCCCCACACTCTCACCCTTCTGGAAGCGCACCATGAATGTGTTGGGCCTGAAAAGACAAATCATGTATTAAACTCATAATTCTGTTAATGCCAGGATTTGTTCTGTAACAACAATAAAACTAATTAGAACCGAAGTGTTAGGAACTGAAGCTGTTTGGTTTAACATAAATCGAATTACTAATAAAAAATGAAAAATCCTACACACCCATAGATCTCCAGGTCCTCTGGGCTTGGACGAAGTGGCACCTTAGATACAGCTTTCGGTTTAGGCGGAAGACTGATTTTTGGGGCAGCAGTGACAACTGGAGCTGGGGACAGAATGCAATTTCCACATCCTTCACATCAAGTCAAGTAGGTTTATTGTCATTTCAACAATACACACATTACACAATGAAATGAAACCAGGACCACTGTCTAATAGGACGTTGTTTACCTGGAGGTTCCTCGACAAAAGGCTCATTTCGCTCCACTGGGGGAGGTGGCAGTTCCTCTGGTGCTGCTCGGAATGGCGTTGGCATCGCCCCCATCTTAACCAGCCTGTTTGGAGGCTCATCCCTGCAATTAACACAATCAATCATTCATTATTTCGAACAAACAATCTTTTTTCCAGAAAATATAAGCATCAAAGCAATCCTGTCTGTCTGCTGCCCTTCGTACAAGAAACCTGTTCCCAAAAGTGTGTCTCTAGTTTAAACAAGTTATTTTCTGTGAATGTAACCATGTAAGAATGTAGAATTTAAGATCTAATCACATTGTAAGATTTATGATGAACACTACAGAGTAAATCCCTTGCGGGACTGCAGGAGTCTCAGAAGGCCTATAAGGACGGTCACCTGTTTTTTTCTCGTAGCCTCTCGTTGGAGGAGTGCGAGGAGAGATCTGACTGGTGTCCTCGGCGGTCATCCTGAGGCGAGTATGACCGATACGACTCAATCTCAGAAATGTCTGCAGTAAACACAGAAAAAAGCAAAACATTCCTATTAGACCATTACCAGCTTCCCAGGGTCCTGCAGTTACACTGATACAATGCACACTTGCTTGACTTGCAGTAATGTAATCATACATCACATTTAAAATTGCTTTTGTATGCATGCTACTGTCTGCACCACTATGAAGGTAAGAGCAGATAAACAGTATTAAAAAAATTTGTAAGAAATTCTCTTCTGTCAAATATAGGACGTTATACTAATAATAACATTTTCTGCCCACTATTCGGATTATGAGGTGTATTCATAATTCTGCCAAATCCATGGACATGACGTCTCCCCTTTGAAGTCAGTAAAGTGGGTCACTCTGTGTAACAAGTCTAGTAAGAAGCTCTGTGCCTTCTGTTCAGACATACATCTTACAAAAATATTTCTCAGTAGTTATGAATTATGAGATGTGATTCAGTCATCCTACCCAATCTCACTGCTTAGAAAATGTACCATTTTGTGCACAAATATATCTATTTTTAGGAAAAATGTATGTATTTTTTGTGCAAATGCTGGATCAACAGAGCATGACTGTATCTAGAGACAGCAATATGTCAACTAGGTCATCGCTGATTTCTCACCATCCAGTTCTGAATCGCTGTCAACCATTGGAGGTATTCTGACCAGAATCTGCCGGCGGTCTCTCTGCACCACCAGTTGTAGCTTCCCTCGAGACTTCTCTATCAGCTTCCCTGCATCACTCAGAGACAGGTTCTCTGTCACTGTGCCATTGATCTGAAAAGCATTATTGCTATTAGGTACTTATTGTTAGGCCAGAGTGATGTATTTTAATGCTCAGAAATGTTCCGAAATTCTGACAATATTTTCTGAAACTGACCTTTAGAATGATGTCTCCTTCCTGTAGGTTTCCATCTCGAGAGGCCAGTCCTGTGCTGGTCATCTCTTTAATGAAGAGCTGACTGCCCAAACGCAGTCCATATTCTGGGTCAAGAAGAAAATGATTCAATATTTAAGATTTTTTTTATTTGTCACACACATAGATATAAAACATGTAGAGAAATCAGCCTGTGAGTCGACCCCCAATTACAATTTAATTAAAGAGAAATTTGGAAAGGCTAAACAAAGGTAATACAACATACAGAAAAAAAGAATATTCCAGCTAAACCAATATTATAACAGAAGCAGGATTTGTACAGTGAACAGACTGAGACACTGAAGGTGTGATGTGTGTGCAATTTGAGAGAGGGCTTCTTGCAGGAAAGAAAGGAAAGGAATGTCATATGCAAATTATTTGAAGGCATTTCCCATCTAATGCCATGTAAATTGTAAATCAATACAATATTTTGGAAAAATTGAATATTTGGTTTAACTAAAGTGGCAATTGGATGATGCCCTTATCCAGAGTGACTTACAATCACTAGTTATAGGGACAGTCCCCCTGGAGCAACTGAGGGTTGAGTGTCTTGTTAAGGGACACAGTGTAAGAAATTTGGGTTTGAACCTGCAACTTTGTGATCATCGTGTTCACAGGCAAGTGTTTTACCCTCTAGACTACTACCACCCTTTTATTTTCCCAATAAACTTGCAGTGCTTATTGCTGTAAAAATGGCATAACTGTAAAATGTAAGAATGTTCTATACTGGCTGGTAATGTACGTGATGGTGTAGGTGTGTACCCTCATTAGGCCGGTTCTTCAGCAGCATAACGTTGACTGGTTTGTCCAGTGGTTCTTGATCTCGTGATGGAGCTGGGGAGGGGGAATGGTCCAGGCGGTCTCGGCTGCCGCTCCTCTTTGGTGGCTCCTCTTGACGGGACTCATACTTCCTTTGCTCTCGGCCCCTGTAGCGCTGGTCAGGGCTAGGCATCCTGTCCAGAGTGTGGTCGCTACGGTAACGGCGATCTGGGCTGGGGCCTCGGTCTCTGCGGTAGTTGCGATCGGGGCTGTAATCCCGGTCCAGGACGTGTTCACTGCGGTAACGTCGGTCGGGGCTGTGGTCGCGGTCCAGGGTGCGGTCACTACGGTAACGGCGGTCAGGGCTGAGCTCGCGGTCCAGGAGTCGTCCCCGGCTGCCGTCCCGGCGATACTGGCGGTCAGGACTGATGTCCCGCTCTAGAGTCCGCCCACGGCTGCCACGGTCGTAGTCGTACTCAGAGTCTGGGTAGCCACGCTCAGAACTGGCATCTCGCTCCGGCCGGCTGTACACACTGCGTCTGTCCTGGTCATAGTCATAGTCGTCATTGTAGTCGGGGTTACTGAAAACACGGTCGTCTGGGGAGGGTGCACGCTTCAGTGCGTTTACTGGGACCCTCCTCGGCCTCTTCACCACCTGTATGAGGTAAGCAATGAAAAACATGCACTCCTGTAGGGTTTAAAATTTTTTTATGTACCAGAAAGAAAACTGCACATGATTATTTGCCAACCTTTGGGCCATTCCACCGAATGGGTGCCATTTCCGTCCCCAGGAAATTACATTTATAAATGTGCACAAAAAATAACTGTAAAATACATTTCATCATTAAGCATAGTGTCTTGTACATTGACCTAATTGCAAATTTAAGATA
>JBBPCW010000034.1:1623428-1648998 GCA_037974425.1 Phenacogrammus interruptus
CGGAAAAATCGGTATCGGCCGATCACCTTACACAAAAATCGGTAATCGGAATCGGCCAAGAAAATTGCAATCGGTGCGTCCCTAGTTTTTGGTGAAGACTGTGGTCAAAATTTAACGGCTTATTCCAAATTTTCCTGAACAAAGTATAATACAGGGCAGCCACTGAGAACTGAAGTCATTCAACCTCACCCTTGAAGGCACAGTGACAGAAACAATTTGGTTAAATCTAAGGTTAAAAACAGGTTGGAAAAGTGTGACACAATACGAATGTTAAAAGTGGGAAAAAATGGAAAAGACAGTCAAGTTTATGGAATTTTTAAAAACATAAACTAATATCAGTGTACTGTGGGTGGCTTCCTTGCTGTAAAACTGTTCAATCTGTCTTCATGTGTGCATATGTATGTACATATGTGTATAAAACTATTCATATCATGCAAGCAATTTGCATTCAAGCTCAATATTGAATATTGCTTTTACAATACGACTATTACAGCATATCTGTTTTATCCCGATTTAGTCTCTGTTTGAGATAAGCCTCTGCGAATATCTGACGGATCAGTTGTCAGTGCTGCGGAGTGTTTTCTGCACGCTTAGTCAGCGGGATCAGTACAATACAATAAAAAAAGGATGATTTCAATGTCTTAATAATCAAATAATTATGAGTGAATAAAAGGCATCAGTAAGACGCAGTGAAAATATCTTAAACGTAAAAAGGACTAACATCTAAAATCTTTACTATATGTGATAGTAGTAGCATTATGAAAAATACAAAATATGTATTATCCCTAAATTCTAAGGGCCTGTTCAGACAGGCAGCTCAAAACTATGCTTCTAGCATCTGATTTAAACAGGACATAGTTGTCTGAACAACAAAAGGTCACAAACTTTTCTTCAGTCAAATGCTCAAATCTGGTTCAAATCTCATATCTCTGGGCATGTGGCATGATTTCATGTGCTTCTTTATCATTTGGGGGCGACTGGTCTTAATATCACAGTAAATAAGAAGAAAGTCAATATTGCATCCCATTTTATGGTCTAAACATAGATAACTGTATAACTCCTCCCTCTGTTGCACATCCACACAATAACCTGAAGGCACTTTGTTATGCAATCACTATGATTAAGCATGATTACTATAATTAAGCATACATTAAAACAATGTTGTTTCTTTATCAGGTGCTAAAACATTATGTGCAATAGTCTTACCATGTTCTATATTATGTGTAGATTTCTAAATGGGTGCCAAATCATCTCATTATGTACAACATCTAATTATTACTATGTGCAACAGACTTACCTTGTGTATGTCACTATTTGTCAGTATCACTTATATTGACCTCTGGCACATGCAACATACTCCTAGACACCATTTGTCCTATTAGTAATTCACTTAACACTAAAGTGTATTTTATTTTAAAGGTTTTCTGCAGATTTTTGTTGGATTTATTTAAACTTTATATTATATTTTATACTGTTCTTTGTGTGTCTGGGCATTCGTGACATAAGCAGTTTCCTTGGGGAAGTTTTATGATTCTAATGACCAGGCCACTGTACTCTAATGTCACTTTGTGTTCATGCTCTAGTAAAAGGCACAATGATGTTGTGAAACACAGCATGACTATTGTGCTGGTGGCAGTTTTATAGAAATGGCACATGACATCAACAAGTTAAATAGCCTTGGTTTATTAAGTTTTGCCTCACTCATGTCTTACATGGGCATCAAGATTTTTTGTTTATTAGACACCAAAGTGGACATGTGATCAGTTTGCAATCTACAGTTTTGTAATCTGAACAGTCAAATGACAAATCAGTTCTGAAATCAGACAGTGGACAACATTGTCAGTGCAGAAATTTTTAATTACACATTTCAGTGTGTCCAGAAGGACTGCACAATATATTGCCTGCCAATTTTTATTGCAATGTCAGTCTCTGCAATACTGATATCACAAAAGCCGCAACCAATCAGTTATCCTGACAGGGCAGCCAGTCACAGCTCTGGGTGAGTGACTGGGTCTTCTGATGAATCATGGTCGACATATAATACAACAAAAGTCTAATTATTTGAATCTTTAACCATTAAAGGCATTGGCAAATTGGTGCATAAATGGGCAGGGCAAAGGTGTTGTAGCAAGAATAAGAAGATATGTTAGTTTGTGACATCACAAAAACTTTGGCTGTTTTGTAGCATATTTTCCAGATATGGACCCAAATGGATGGGGTGTGAAACCGTTTCAAACAATATTACCAGTCTGTAATTCTTTTCCAGAGAAAGGATTACATGGGCCCTTTAATATCTCTAAAGTCATTGTAACCATAATAAGTAGCAATACTGATATTTTGCCCATATCGTGCAGTCTTAGCCTCCAGTAAGATACAATATATCCACTTGTGCTTTCATGTGAAACAGTAAAAGATTTGTTTGCTATTCTGTTTTTTTTATTTAAGCTCAATCATTTATTGCACAAACTGGTTTTTTGAATACTTTTAGAACACAGTATATAAAAACTCATAGATGTCCATATTTGAAATTTTCCACCATTCCACATGTTCTCTGAGTTTGTTGGGTCACAAATGTAAAGATTTTTTTAAAGCAATCAAACAGTTAAATAGTAAGATTTTATCAGTGAATGTCTGTCTGTCGGTTATATGGAGCTACTCACTTTTAGCAAAAACCTAAGTGTGAATAAAATAATTAAACACATAATTTACAAACAGTTACTGTTAAATGTTTGCCCATATTACAGCTATAAGAAGTAATCATAGACCAAACAATCTCAATCTTTAGTTGTCAGATTAAATTTGGTGGTTGTACATGAATGGGTTTTTGAACACAAACGTCACCTTATTAAAGTATATTTCCAGGATAGTCTATGTAACGGCAGTGTTTAGAAAAGGTGCAGGCCAGATAGACTCTGTCATGACTTGAACTCATGTGGAATTTGCCTGAGGGAGTTCACCAATGTGTGACCCATTCCGTGATAAAAACTTGATGGAAAAACTACACAATCATATGGGTATGCTATGCGTGTCAACAGTGTCTAAGAAGAACAGCACAGACACGTAAGTGTTTAGATGATAGGAGGTGGACACTATAACGATATGTTATTATTATTGTGAAAAATTATTACAATACAGTTTGAGTATATGATGTAGCACTTAAACACCTGCAAGGCTGGGGTATTGTATTGGATAACATCACTGCCTTCTAAGCAGGAGAGTGGGGTTTGATTCCTAACCTGGGCTGCTCACAACCCCACACCAGTAAGAGCCCTTGGGCAAGACTACATTTGCTCAGTCTGTGATATAAAAAAAATAATTATTGCAGGTCTCTGAAGGTGAAAGCATCTGCTAAATGCTGTATATGCATGGGAGCCAGAACCATTTTTCAAAATCATTCTTTACCGCCCCAGACAATAGCCGAGACATAGTGCTAACGACACCCATGTGTAAATGTCAACGTAAATAAAACAGACACACAGTCAGATGTAGATGTTTGAACACTTCATGCAGCAAAATAACATTAGTACACAATAAGTACACGTCCTCTGTATGAAAAACTGAGAAAATGAGATTTTTTCCCCCTGCTAACATTATTGCACATATTCTGTTTGCTCAGTTTAACTGTTGAATTCTATTGAGTTTAACATTCTAGAAAAAAAGAAAACTTTTGCACAGGTAACATTTTGTTTTCACTTCTCTTCCAAAAAAGTTACATTTAACAGTAACTGTGCAATCAAATGTGGAAAAATTCTGCAAAATGTATCTATTTGAAAATCTTGTCATTTGACCAGATGCATAATACTGTTTGTTGTGTTTTGCACTTCAGGGCCACCGTAGTTTAGCCATTAAACCGTTTGCAAACCTCAGAAACAAAATCTTTTATGCCACACTGCCTACCCTTATTGACTGAGCTTAAACAAATTTCAAAAGTCCTTTACTATAATCACATAACTCTGTGTGTACATCTGCTCAACAGAGCCTGCAACATAGGATGTCTTTGAAAAAAAAGACTCAGTAGACAAAAGAGGCTTTTTGTTGTCCATATTGGTAAACACGAACCCAAAATATCCATATTCTTACATCAGAGAATTCAAAAGGGAAAATGGATTAGAGGCGGATATCTTGGAACGTTATAAATAACAGCAACACGTGATGTTTTCTGGCCTGAACTACTGTAAAGTGACCTCAGATGTTAACATAATTTCACTTAGACCGTCTACAGAAGGGTTTAATCATCATATGCATGTGAGCTATTAATGTGTATTAACATCCAAATGTGTGTATTGTGTCTTCAGTCAAATGCCTTTAATGCCTTTATGTAAGCAGGTTTATTGTATTGTAAGTCTGATGCCTCCACCATGTGCATGGCTCATGCAGTACTGTAGTGTATGTTATGCAATGCACATATGCATTATCTCCAATATGCCCGATGCAGTAAAACACATGCCATTTGTCACTCACAGCTGTCAATTAGTTAGACAACAATACATCACCAACTAATCTAATACAAATAATGGAAATTGCATAGATGCACGACTTAATCGTTGTAAAACCACAGGGACTTTGGATGAAAAGGGATAAAGACACAACACGGCTTTAGAAGCTGCTGGATCATATAAATGGAGGGAAAATGAGTGAGTTGGGTGCGGTTTAGGTGCATTTACATTATGGATTCTTAAAGGACCACCATCTTGAAAGGTTTATCCAAAATTAAAAAAAAAAAAAAAACAAAGTGAATGGATCATCACTGATTTAGCAGACATAACTGTGGCAGCAAGAAAATGAAGGTTGATGGGAAAGACTGCATTGGCAGTAAATAAAAGTGACTTTTTCCTCCAACATAAACAAATTTAAACAATGCTGGAAATCACAGAAAACATGTGCAACAATAAAATAAATAAATAACACTAATAGAAGCATTTATAAAACGTATAATCCAGGGCAGAAGAGGAAAACCATCACCCAGGCAAAAAATCTATTTATAATCCTGTCACTCAACCTTTTTATAATCCTGTCATTTCTTTTTTTCCTTTGGATTATTTTTACTTAGGGCAAGGAGAGAACTTCAGACCAAAAATCACTTCCATGCAAAGGATAAAAGGCCCATAAACAAGGCCCATTCGTAATTCCTTTCCAACGATCAGGCTATACCTTTTAGAATTTAGCTCATAGTCGTGTGTCTCTTGCTCAGGGTGGGTGAGGCAAGATCACCTTTCAGGCTCTCAGAAGTAGCCTGTGGCAACAAGATACAAACCTCAGGATACAAGCTGTATTTTTCATTACGTTACCTCTTTAAAAGGCCGGTTGTTACAGTTATTAATCATTTAACACACTCTCAGGTGCAGCTCTCGTAAAGAAAACACGAGGCTGAACTGGGTTCCTTTTCGAATAATTCCGTTCCACCTTAAAAATGTGAGGCCACTCTATACAGGCTGCTCCATAAACAGGTGCGTTACTGCTGCACTATTAAGGTGGAATGGAAAGTTCAAAAACAGAAGTTCAAAAAAAGTAAGCAAGAGGCCCGGCCACAGTTTACTTTGAACCAAAAGCCAATAGCTCAAAGCCTGGACGATGAAGTAAAGACCAACAATAAGCTTATATATTTATATTTAAACTCAAAAATCATACAAATACCACTGACACAGTTCATGCAGTTCCTCCCAGAACAATGGACAATCGAAACCGTGTCAAAGGACAGAAAAAACAGTCGTACACACAGAACAACACACAGCCTTACGTACCTCGAGGATGGTGAAATAACTGTAAGTCCTGTATTTGACCCAGATCATACAAATCCAAGAAGAATGTGAAGTTTGACAGAACCGATTACGTGCCTCAGTTTTGTACACTGTCCCAGATTTCCTGAATTTTCCAGGTGTGGGCGTGTCTTTGCGCTGCAGGTGAGTCGTCGATGAGTCACGTGACTCCAGTTTCGACGGATATATAAAATTCTTCTATTTTATGAGTGTGTGTGTTACATATATATAATATATATGTGCGTGTGTGTGAGTATACGTACATAGTTTATGTATAAACCTATTAATGTGTGTATGCGTGTGTGTGTGTTTCACTTTTAAGCCGACATTCTTTTGGCTGTTGAGTATTTTTAATTGTGAACCCAAAGTGGAGATCTTAGTGTTCATTTCATCTGGTTCTTTTTTAGTCCGATTCCTTCCATGTCAGTTCCTGTAAGCGGATAGAGCCACTTAAATAGCCTATTACATCATGCCCTCTAGTGGAGAACTTCTAATGCAGCCCACAGGGCGCCCTCTGCCCTGTTCTCATTTTCTTATGCTGCAACACTTCAGTTCAACTTATTAAGATCCTGGTAATCGGCTAATGTGTTATATCAGCTGCGTGAATATGTAGCATACGACAATATGTATGTTTCTGGGTTAATATTGGAGGGGAGGTTAATTACCATTAGCACTTCAATAACACCCCTTCTCTGAACCTAAAATGCTTAGCATTTATGAGTCTAAAGTAAAACAGAATGCTGGTTAAATTGTTCAATAAATACATGACAACATTTTTAACAGATGCAGATTTTAATAGCACAATAACCGCTTTACAGTTTTCTATAAATACACAAACACTCATAAAATATATATATTACTCAAATATGTAATCAAAATAAGTATTTTGAAGATATTTAATCTTTCATATCAGAGCGCATGGGAATTTTGTAGCGTGAAAAAACAACTCACTGCTCTTGATAACTTTCCACCAACAGTCTACAGCAAAATTTCAGTTTGTGCCTTCAGATCACATTTCACTTCATTTCATTCCTATAAGATGATTGTTGGATTTTGGCACTTAGGCTACTAGACCTTAAACTGTACCTATCAAAGAAATACACCCACATGACCCTTTCTGAGATTATATCTCAAGATCAATCAAATACCTTCTTAGATCCTGCAAGGTTGTTATTTAAATCTTAATGAGAAATTATACCTTTTTTTTTTCCAAAATTTCTTCTTAAGTCTGCCACTAATGCGAAATGGTTCATTGTAAAGAAACTTAAACACATTCATTTCTTTACAGTGGTGGAACCAGGGGTATGTCATTTTTACGGGCATTATACTCTTTGGAGGTCTGGTTCTCATTACCATCACTGTGAATAATGTTGAGTCTGTTTCCAAGAATGAAGCATTTCATGTTGAACCACTCTGACTAACTCTGTAACCTTCAGTGCCTTACATATGCTGAAATGTAGATACAAACTCTTCACCTGTCCCTGTTTTAGGTTGTCTTTCACGCTTCAGTGTTTTCTTGGCTGTAACACACCTTTGTGAGGGGTATTGTGTGTAATAACAGAAAGAACAGCAATCTGGCAGGGAACCCAGAACTGAGACTTAAGTAAATCATGTTTTAAATCTCACATGTATGCTGACAAATGCAAAAAGAAGTAGAAAGCTGTACAACTCTACAGTGCGGTAATCACTCTGCTATTTAAAACTCGAGGCATCTTCAGCCTCTTTTGTATTAGCAGCAATAAACAGCGAGGGAAATTACACTTAATGTGCAATGTGTGCTTCAGTGACCTTCTGAGACAGCCAACAGCCAGCATTGACAATGTCTGAGTGCGCCAGCAACGGGAAACAACTTACATAAAATGCTCATGAAATAACAAGTTAGCATGATTTCATTCATACAATGCTAACAGGCCCACTAGTGAGCTATATTCACTGTTTATTAGCAATATTAGCATTTCTGAGTAAAGTACTTTCTTGCTAACTGTGTTGAAGTATTGCTAATGGATTACATGTCCATCCCCTGCTTCATCACTCATGGATCTTTCAGCTAGCAGGTCGACGTCAATGGATTTCGTGTATCACTATAAAAGAAAGAATAAATATTAAGTTAGCATGTGTACATCAAAAGAAAACAAAGACTCATAAGTTCAGAAACAGTGATGTGATGACACAATAGACGAAGGGGGGATAAAACAACTAACTATTGCTTCTTAAACAGCGTTTGAAACTGGTGTTTACCAAGAGAGAAAAGAACTTTCCTCAGTTTACTCATAAATCATATAAAATCACATTAAGCAGGACATCACTGATATGAGAATCAGACATGACTGTGACAGCAGGTCCGCAGTAAAGGCTTGTAAGGGCTTGAAAGCTGCACTACCAGGGCTTTCAGTGCAATAAACGTAGTAAACCAGACAGGCAATTCTGTGGCCATAATAGCAAACTGTAAACATGGACATGATGAGGTACACCTGTTTGATTGCTCATGGTGCCATATTTTTTGGCACTCATATTTTTTCCTGCAAAAATGCACAAAGTTACATGCCTGTTCTATAAGGTATAATTGATGGAATTCGTTGTGTCATTTGGGGGGATGGTGGTGCAAGACCTCCAAATTCCTTTGGGATTAAAGTTATGTGAATTTATGTACAATTGTTAAACCAGTCCTTAACCATTTCCATGAGTCCATGGTTCATATTCTACCAAACTAAATAAACCAAAGCATTTGAACACACCAACCAAATTTCATAAGCAGGTCTATTTGAAATTACTTAGCAACTTGCCTTGTGTGATGCATTCTGCATGATGCTAATTGTTTGGTGCTACTTGGTGCTTCACTTACTTGTTAACCACATTACCCTCTTGCTAGCCTCTGCATTACAGGGCAAACCAATTCATGTCTTGGCCAAACTTTTTTGTCAACCTTTTCTTTTAACATGAACATTTATTTCAACATCATGCACTCACCAAGTAAATATCAAGCTCTGAATCAGCTGTGCTGCTCTGGGCAGACGCGCACAAGTTGGTGCTGTCTTCGAGGGCCAGGGTTGAGCTAGAAGTCCGGCGATGACCTCTGTCAGGCCACAGGCCACAAAATCACATTGATAGGGTTATATTAGTGAGAGTCTCAGATCTGGGGGAATTGATTAAGTTCATTGTGAAGAATCGTAATGTGAGAAAACAGATGTAGACCAGCCAATGTCACTTTGTCAAGTTAATTAAATGCAATAGAGAGAAAGAGGCCATTGATAAACACCTGCTGTCTACATCCTCCTCTGACTCAAGCTTAATGTCATCCAAAGAGGAAACAGAGGACATGGCAGCAGCTGAAGCAGTCTCATTCATATTGGTAGATCTTGGAATAACATCGGGTTTCTGACAAGAGTCCAAACCTGTCAAAAGAACAATCAAATATGATCTATGTTTCAAAATGTTAGCGTCGGCTGAATCTTGTGTGACATTCATACACCTGGACTTAAAAGATTTTCCAGTGACTTTTTTATAACATAAAATGAAATTTTCAAGGCCAACATTTAAAGGAAAAATATTTAAATTCTGTTATTTAAATTAAACTCAGTTTAAACTGGGTTTTGAACTGGAGCTATAGGGTGAATTTAGATAAGTAAGTAATGGAAGTCTCAAAATTAAGTATGCAGGCGTGGTAGGACCTTCATATCAAGAATCATTTGATGAATTGTGAGCTGTGTTGGTCTCAAAGGTGCATAAACAAGCCCAAAAGAGTATTTCTATAGCGTATATGGTCTCTTGTACATTGAGGCATTTACATATAAATATAAAAAAAAACACTGCCACTGATCATTGGTATGGAATTGACATTTGACCCATTCGAATGTGATTAGAAGGGGAAACTAAATGAAAAACTTATATGATCCATGAGGTTAATCACTATCAAGTTGAGTCTGTGGATTTTGTAGCTGTGATTGAGGCCAGACAAGAATTGCTTACTGAGTCTTGCACTTATGTGCTGCTGGGAATGTCAGTAAAACATGATTAAAAATGAATACCTTTGTCATCCAGGTTTTCTAGGCTTTGTGCTTTCCTCTCTTCATTTGTGTCCTCCTTAACAGTTGCAAGTACTTCCTGTGATACAGACCTGATGGGCTGGATGGAGCTTCTTTTCCTCCTAGAAGAAGCTCCTCTAAGAGCTGCTCCAATACACAGTGAAGAAGATGCAGAGACGAGGCAAGAAGTGGAGAAAAAGAGGAGAAACATTTGGCTTTCATCATAATAAATGCTGACTTTTGAAGACTGGAATGAACAAGAAAGGAGGGCTGCACTTACGATTGATCTTTTTAAATACAGTACCACCCATGAACTTCAAGAACCTGTCAGCATAGAAATTTGGCCGGTGGACTGACACCGTGTCCTACAAGACAAAGATAATCCAGATAAGAACAATAAAAACTAATAATTATCTCTAATGACAAATGATATATATTCAAACACTAAAATCAGCAATAATTTATTTTAGTAGCACAGTCTCAAGACGGTTAAGGCAGGATGATCAATAAACTCCACCAGAGAAAGAAGAGAAAAACATTTATTAATGGAAAAAATGTATAAACTTACGCCATCATACACAAGGGCTTTCCACGAGTGCTCAACCTTTTTGATGAATCTTTACGACAAAGACAGAACATGCAGTGATGTAACATTTCATGTTTGGATAGAGATTATATAACCACTCATATCCGCATGTCCTACTTTAAATCATCTTTTGATTGAACAGTGGAAATGCTATATTCCTCTCTCACTGTGTGAACTACCTCTAGTTCTTTAGATATCTGACTTTATCTGTTCCTGCTATCATGTTTCATACAGAATCACAACCAAAAAAAACTTTATTGAGGGGTGGAAATAGTTGAATTGCTTAAATACCTGTACGACTGTAAGATGTCGATAATTCCTAAAAAGATCAGCAACTTTTCATCTTTGTGCTTGGCAGGGATCCCACCCAATCTACAAAAAAAGTTAAAAAGATGGCAAAAAATATGTTCAAAAGATAACCTGAAACAAACAATAGTAGTTGTTGTTTAGGCTTTTTTTAATAATATGAGTCGGATTACTGAAACCAGATTTAGCTAGTTCTTGAACCTAAAAGGATTTTCAATGCACCATCTGACAGTGCAGCATAAAACCAGGATTAACCTGTGGAACACAGGCTTAATAATAAAGAATCATCACAGCTGGAATGCCCCTAAGCAATAGGGACTATGGAATAAGGATGTGCATGAGTATGACAAAACTGACTGATTTAGTGAATAACTTCAGAAACACCTTTGATTCATCAGTTCATGAGACCATTCAACAGCAGCATCTAAGAATGGGCACCATATTCATCGCAGAGTCAGGGGAAATGCCCATGGTGTACTAAAAGTTTTTTCCATTGGTAATGCCCAGGAAGAACATGCAGCAAAGACGATGCTACTGCATGAACTATTGACTCTGTAGACTGTAGGTGACAGACGCTCATTAAAACCCCACAGAAATGATGCTGCCTCTGCAAATAATATGTAAAGGTGCAGTAAAACCACAACACTGAAATAGAATCATGTTGAGCGTGGGAGGCATGTCACCATAACCACTTTCCGTTTTTTGTTTTGCTTAAAACGCTCTTTATAAATTAATCAACACCCACCAGTCAGAGTCAATGCACAGCATGAGAGCAGCGGTATAAAGTTAGGACTGAGAGAGCATGCTGGTTTAAGGCTTGCGGCTTGTGTGTGCCCGAAGACTATTTTTTCCATGAATTCCAGATGTTTATTAATACAGTCTTTGTAATATTGTCATGACTGTTCAGTCACAGAGTTACCTGCTCTTCTACAGCACAACAGCCAATAGCAAGCACAACATTAAATATCAAAAATGTTTTCTGTATCAGAATCAGAAAACTTTATTGATCCTGGAGGAAATTGCTTATGCTACAACTGCAGACACACAGAGACACAAAGACAAGAACAATATAAAATTCAGCCAAAATAAACTTCAAAATGAAACTCTCCAGAAATTCTTTGAAAATGCTTTGTACACAACACAGTATTCTGTATACATAAATACTAGAGATAAATAAATTAAAATACCCAATACATAGATACATTTTACTATTTTAATAATGACCCAGGTAATAGTAGCACGTTGACATTTTTAAATTAGTTTTATTGTAAAATGACCATATATCATCTTGCAAAGAAGTGAAGTTAAGTCATTCCTTCAAAATCTTTTGGTAATTTATTAAGTAAACAGGTAATTGCCCCTCTTTCCTGCTTATGGTGGTGGTAAGACATTCAAACACTGCACTGTTTCACTCAGTAAGCATTATGCAACTGGATCTATGCTGCCTAGAGCACTACCTACTGCTCATTGTCAGTGGTATGAGTATTATTGGATGAAGTATGGTTTGAATGGGTAGGTTTGTGATGGTCGCATCGCATCAGAAAATGCAGTTCCACTCACGTTTCATCATCAGTGTCTGGAAGAGGCTCTGCTGACTTGCTTCCTCCCTGAATGGACTCCAGGGCTGTGGAGTAGAGAACTTTCTGGGCTCCTTGCCGCCTGCTGTCTCCCCTGCCTCCTCTCTCCCTGATCTTTTTGTCCAGCACATGGACCCCCAGCAGCAGACTATAGTCCATGATCTTAAAGCTCTCCAGTACCTGATCATGAAACATATATGTATAAACACACACGCACACAATAGTGCAGGGTTACCTAAGAGCTGCAACACTCTTAAAAAAGTATGATGTTGTAGTTGATGTTGATGTTGTAGAAGAACTATTTCAATAGGTGGTCCTTTAAAAGGCCTTTAATTAGGTCCATTTAATGGAAACCCATTTTTAATGAAAAAGTGTTTAAGAACTGTTAAAGTTATAAAATATTCTATTCACGCCATGCAATCTATTAAAAAAAGACTAAGCTGCAATAACACCTTTGCTGTTCTCATGACAAGATGAAAAGCCACATATTTAAAATCATATTTTCAGCCTACAGCAGCTAATCCACACAAGTTCACACTGATGTTATTAGAGGTGTTTTAGTCCAGACTCCTTTTCAAATGAGGCACATTACAGGGCAGAAGTCATTTACACATATATGTCTTACGGCTACAGTAACAAAAAATTCTTGTTTGATTCTAAGGGATAAGGGAGGTTGGAAAATGGTCCATGATTCATCTCATTGTATCACATATCATAACCAGGGTTGGGGCATGGGGAAGGGGCTGGGTGGATGCAACACCTTGGACAAATCATAAAATTGTCATGTAAAATTAATTATGACTCAAAACCACATAAATTTATGTGGACATCAGCGGAAATAATAAAATATAAGCAAAATATACGGGCTACAGGATATAGGCCTTTGAAAGGATTGCTCCAGCTTTTTTCAAAATGGTCTCTGTAGTGCATCGTCAGTTACTATGGGCAATAATTTAGACGCCGTTTCCTTAGGAAAAGAACAGAAAAGCCATTGTTATGAGACATGCACTTCTCGTTGACTTCTATTATGAGTGGGATATGAGTCAGCAGGTTTTCTGTCTAGTAAAAAAGCATCTACAATTATTGCCTGTGCTTATATGCCACATACACAGCAGATTAGGTAATAAAAAAGCAAATGCAGTCTTTTAAATGATGATCAAAGGTGTTTTTTCTATTATATTTCTCAAAAAATCATGTTGATACCTTTATGCTGGAGTATAAAAAGATATTAAAAATATCTAAAATATTTTATGAAGACTTTAGTGCATTCCAGAAGAGCAGGAAGCTTAGACGACTCTAGATTACAGCACTAATATATCTACATTGTATTAATTTTACTGCATATGTAACCCTACATAAATAAATGTCGTGTTTCTCTGTAATGTAAATTGTTTTCCCAATATCTATATTTTATAAGTGTTTATTAACATCTGCAAATAAAAACATGAAAAATAAAAAAGTCCAGCTGTTCACCTGAATGGCACAGCACAGCTGAATCAGGAGCAACTGAAAACACTGGCACTTTAAAAATACAATAAGAAAAAAAAAAAAGTCAGCGGTTTCACGTGACAGCTGAATTTACTTCATGTGTCAAAGTTTTTTGTCATTATTTCATTTCAGATTGCCATTAAATTTCAGCTCTTTTCAAACTGTTTTATTCCAGTATCAGTGTCACTTCCACACACAAGAAATGAAGAAGTAAAAAAATCATGCTACTAAACCTAATTCAACCCTTCATGGAAGAAAACAACAGCATGTCACAAGCTATACGTTACCTCACAGGCCTGTAACATACACATACAACAGAAAATACAACCTATTGGTTGAAATTCTCTTGTCTGGATTAGAAATAAGCTGTTTTTTTCCTGCCCGGGACTGGTTTACTAAGCTCCTTAATGAATCAGGTGCCCTGCACTGTGTTGCCCAGAGGTGGATAAGCTGAGGGTGAAAAGGCCAGTGTGTCCCATCATCCAGACCAGATTTTAATCAGCTCATTCAGAGGGACTCAGAATATGATGAGAACAGTCCTGCTTTCATTATGTTATAACAGAAAGAACACATGACTCTGGCATACATCGAATCAGCAGTGTTTTAAATGACCTGAATGCAGTTACAGCACTAGTAGGAAACAGAGATTCATGATAATATGAGGGCTACATCTGCCTCTATGTGGCGCACCGTCTTCTTTACATTTTCAATACAATTCATTTTGATGATTCACAATTATTATTTTATATAATGAATTTACAATACTTGTATAAAATGACTTACACAGTAGCACAAAACTATTTTTACAAACATTTTAATGGTTTTTATGTTTGAAAACGAGCTATTTATTATTTAATAGGAAAGCATGCCCATTGCTAATATTATTAGGGTGTAATGATACTATAGAGCAATGCAAAAATGTGACTGTTTGCATTGCTGAGATGTGACAGTGCACCATAGAGACCAACCATGATGACACGTGATGCCACTGCACCTATAGTCAACAACTTGATCCAGTGTGATTTCACCCCTACATATAATAAACTCATATGAATAATATTACTAATTCAATTATTACTTACATCATTCATTCCACCCCCTAATTAGGACCTTGAGATGCATTACTCTACCCAGTCTTCAGGCCTCAGCGACTAGTCCATGTTTTTGCTCCAACCCAGTTCACTACACCTGAACCAGGTATTCTTAATGGCTTCAAGTGTGTTGGGTGCAGAATAAAATTGTGAATAAAATCTTTGTGAATTGCTTAGCCTTGAATCATATACATTCAACTTAACGCTAATTGTTGATAAAACAGTGAACTGACCCGGCAGTCCCGCTGCAGCGTCTTCATAAGGGCATTGTACGTGTCAGCATCAAAATGCAGGCCCTCAAAGTGCATCTCCTGGAAATCTAAGTCTTTGAAGGTGGGAGAGGACTTGGCTCTTTCTTTGCGTGAAGCTCGGCGCTTGTACGTTGAGCCCTTTAGGTCGTATTTGTAGTGCATAGTCATAGAACGAGGCAAGACGTTGTTCATCACCACTAGTCGAATATTGACGCCCCCACACTGGACGCAGTAGAGGCCATAGAACTTAGGCAGAAGTGTTCTCGGGTTCTGGTTAAGATTCTGCAGTAAAGAGGAATGTATGAGGTTAACGTATAATTCAGTTAAATTTGTCTTTGCTGAACTAAGACCAATTAAAACGAAAGCATAAAGCACAATCATTACATTCAGTAAAACAGATAAACAATATTTTGAAGTGTGTCCAAACTTCTACACATGCTGCATTCTGTTTTATTTTCTGCTATGAGTGGGATTTGAGTCAGCTTAAGTCAACAAATTAATAGCACTAAAATTTGAAGAAAAATGCTATTTTTACATGTGTTACATAAAGGGCATGTGATTAATTATTTTTCACTTAAAAGTAATTTGCCAAAACCTTCACATAAGACTGCCTGCTGTAGCTAGTCGAGAAAGCTAATACAGACTGACAGGCTAAATTTGAGTAAAGCAAAAACTGTGAACATTTTCACTATGAAGAGTGTGAAAACTGACTGAGAAAAATACTTTTTTGCACTGAATACATAAACATATAAAGAAACAACGCAGTTTATATTTGTGTTTAAACCTGAGAAGGAGTAAATGTGGCTGAAACAGCTATTTCCACTGCATTACTTTCATTAAAAGATATGCTATATTGTAACTAAGGTAACTGATCCCTGATGTTTAATTATGGTGTAGTGGTATCAGTGTGGTGTACCATGTAATAGCCAGGAAGCAGTTTCTGCAGAAATTCAGCCTCTTTGTGCTGCACGGTCTTGATAATGAATTCATCGTCGCTTGTTAGGTAGAACCAGGAGCTGCTAGCTCCGGGGTTGGACAGTTCAATTAGGGGCTCATTGCAGATGGAATACTGCACAGAAGAACATACAAATCATCAACTTGTAATAAGGTGTCTAATAAATATTAACCTTCAAGACTGATGAGCACTGATAGTGTTGTGAAAGGCTTCCAGTCCAGGAAGCCACTTCAATAAGTCACTTATGATACAATTTTATCAACCTCTCAGTTAAGATTTAGAAGTTTTCTGGATACTCACAAGATAGTCATCAGGTTTAATCCCAAACAGTTCTCTGAAGTAGCGGAAGGCCACGGGGGCATAGGTTTTAAAGCGGAAGTCGGGGTAGTGATGTGCTGGGGTCAGGTTACTACCTTCACTAAGAGTAAAAAGAAAATGTCATCACTCTTTTATTCACAGGGTCAGTTTTACAGACACAGATGTGATAGGGATAGACAGAGATCTGTGACCTTTATATATTGTAAATACATTGTTATATATATATGGACATTTGGACATATTGATTATAATATATAAAGATCACAGGTCTCTATATACATACAGTAATCCCCGGGGGCATTTACGCATACTGAAGTTATAGCGGGGGCACCTGCGTATAATGAGCATAGTGAAGAAAAACTCAATAGCCTTAAAGAAAATGTAAAGATAAACCTGTATCCATACTGTACAGATTACACTGAACTCCAGCAGTGCTAGAATGTAAATACCGATATTTCCACTGTGCAGACTGTACTGTAATTCATGATCGTGCGTTTTCTTTGGTATGCACTGTCGTTTTCATTGGCATAAACAGTTAAATACAGTAATAACCCCATTTAATAAATCTATCTAACAGTAACAGCCTCGACTCTTCTGGGAAGGTTTACCATTAGATTATGAAACATGGATGTAAGTATTTGATTGCATTTATTAGTTATAAATCAACTACTCTGACTCATTACATGGGTACTGGATGGAGCTTCAGCACGGCAGATAACGCAGTTCCGCTCCTTCACATGCCCAATATTGGTGGGCTTTTTACGCCTCTATTTGAAACTTGGCATTGGGTACAGAGACTCATGCGCAGCTGCTGCAGGCATCTCATTTTGCTGCCAGTGATTTTCTATGGAGACTTTTTAAGCAACATCAAAATGTCAACTGTAACTGAACTGACTGATTGGAAGTGATATTTGGATGCTTTTGGTCGTATATGTCACGGTCGGAGAGGATAAATCCCCACGACCATGAACTGCCTCTTGGAACGGAGCAGACTCGAGAGCAAGATTCCATTCTGTGGTTTTTATTTGAAAACGTACAAAACAAAACCGGGCTCTGTGGCCGTTACTGAGTACTAAACTGAGACAGTAAACTGAGGATACAGGTGAGGACAACTGAGGACCATCGAGGACAAAAGAGGACAATGACCGACAATAAACAGACGTACAAGAAGCACTTAAATACACAGACAGGACTGGGGAAAACACGAGACACCTGAGGAACATAAACAGGGAACAGGTGAGGGTGAACACATGTGGCAAGGACTACAAAAGAACTACAAGACACAAGACACGTGACACAAGCAAAAACCAGAACACATATCAACTTAAAAGTCCTCCAGAATACAAAACAGAAAACAAACACAATACTTCCCTATATAGGTGAATTAAAATGTCAAATGTGTGTTATGACCACAAAACAACCATAAAATGTGCAAACTGATAAGGCAAGCAATAAAGACTGTACTGCTACTCCCCTGACAGAGTAACACACCCATTTAAGGTATGTTATGTACAGCTACAGTCATATATTATGTGTATATACACACACACACACACACACATGCACACACATAATAATAGATGACTGTAGCTGCACATAATGTACTCTGTCAGGAGAGTAGCAGTACACTTTGAATTTATTTCCTTATCAATTTAGAGTATAATATATATACTGTATATGTGCAACATAGAGTACCTGGGAAGAAAGACGCTCTCCACCATGTAAAAGTCTTGCATGAGCACATCTCTGTCTGGCTTTGAGGTCAGATTGCCCACCGTATAGCCAATGCCAAGCTGAATGGCTCCCCTCACTGCCTCTGCTGTCGGCTGAAAGCACACACAGAAATGTGAGCAACCACAGACTGCTAAATGCTGGTTTTGCAATGCAGGTCATATTCAGAGGCAGGAACAGGATATGCCAATGTGAAGCCATAAAGATAGGTCTTATCAACAACACAAACACAGAAAGCAGGAAGCGCAAGACTAATGTAAGGCTTGCTTGTCCATTTCCAAGAAGTTTTGGAGATACCTTAATGCAGTTTTCAAATGTCATTCCCTTTTACTCGTTGCGCTAAATGTGCTTCATAAACTACAGTATTAATAAACATATAGCACACACTGCAACACTGATCCACTTTGGGTTCACTCTGGGTTATAATTATGGCTGTGGGCTAAAAACAAACCAAGAACTAACAATAGTGCCCAAGATCTGTGCTACATGGGCTGCAGAACACCATCACACCTATGCAGGTAAAAGAAAACACTTACAAACAATAGATCACTGTAAAAACTGTAAAAGTGATCCTTTAAATATTTAAATGTTTTTCTTCTTACTCCAAAGAGGAGTGAATCTGCCAAGACATGTTTTGAGTCCAAAGTTTGCTTTGGTTTTGCACTGGAGCAACAAAGCTAACATAGCTAATAAGTAATGGAAGCTAATCCTCCAGTAAATATACGTAACAGCAGGCACAGGTTATTCAATAATCTCAAATATGTGGCTCATGACATTGCATAACAAAGATAATGATGAATGCTATGACAGTGCTAGCTATGTGACGTTTCTGTCCATTCTATCCAATTTTATACACTTATTAGCGGTCATATGTTCCCATTATGTGTGTTAGCGACTTCATATCTCTACTGCAAAATTAAAGACACAAACTGTGTGTTTTAGGATGCTTGTTACAGTGCCTTTAGTACTCTGTTAAATTTGTTTTGGTTGATATATCTCATTAGCAATGTAATTATACCTTATCATTAGTCCACTAGTGCAGTAGTCCCCAACCTTTATTTTGTCACGGACCGGTTTAATATCAGAAACTTTGTTCACGGCCCGGCCTTTAAGGAGTGGCAGATAAATATACGTATACGTATTTATACAAATAAATGATACACATAAAAATGAGGATATTTTAAAAATATAATAATGGGGTATCTTTAAAATATAATAATAACTGTAAATCCAATGTGAACTCGCAGCTTTATTAACAGCATTTTCACAACATTACACGGGTAACGTCCATGTTTTTTTTTCTTCTGTGCAGCCTGCGGACCGGTACCGGGCCGTGGGTCATGTGGCCCGGGGGTTGGCTACCACTGCACTAGTGCATTTAGAAACTTTCACCATTAACACATCTAAATCATCAATTCTGAATACCGTGTTTCCACAGGCTTGAACAAACCTGGGACATCTGAATGCAAAACGTTTGTTTACTTTATCTTTAATTATTTAAATATTTCAACAAGGAACTAAATAAGCAATAAGATAACGGGAGAAATCCCACAGAGCTGCATTCAGAAATTTGCATTATCATCATAATGAAAATCACATAAATAAAAGCTTCTTTTAAAGTGAAGATTTAGGTTGTGGAGATTATGATTTGCATCAGTGAAATTGTGCGCTTTGGTTACACACAATATAACAACACGAAAAAACACAAAATGGAAACTGGATATTGTTGGGCCAAAAATGTATCTGGACTGTCATCTGTGTGTTTGAAAGGGAGGTAAGTATGTAATACATTTTAGGAATCACTGAAATTCTTTCACTGTTTCATTTTTACCCATTATTCGCAAATTATGTATTTGAAAAAAATGAAGCTGAAGGCATTATTGGTAAACGAAATGTGGCCTTTAAATTGGCTGTGGATGAAAGGCCTATACCTCTATGTTCTAGTAAGAGAACACCTGCAATGGATTTTTGGGTGTTTTGCATCTACTCTCCATAAAATCTCTCTAAGCACCAATGTGTAAGCCTGTTGTGGGCAAACACTCTCCAGACCACCTAATAACCATAAACCGCCTTCTAAACTTCACTACACATGTCGCTCCACACAAATAGTACGATTGCCGTTATGCAATGAGCACTGCAAAACAGCATTATCGGCTGTTAAGAGTGAGAAATCAGAGTGGGATAATGAAATCCCCCTTAATCTGCAAAGAGCTCAGAGCACAAGCACCACATTGTACCCTCACGAGTAAAAACACGTCGGGGGGTTTGACCTGGAAGGGTCTGTCAGCTGGCCGAGGCCTGTTACGGGAACATGTGCTGCACTTTGTACATGAATGAGATCAAAGTCACTAATGTGGATCAGAAGCATATGAGAATACACTGCTGATGTGAATCAGAAGGTAAATTTACACAAACACACTTGTATGCAAGTTTTGCTGTCCCTGGATAATAGAAAATAACTAAAACTAACTACATAACCTCTACAGCCTCTACCAGTTACCTAGTTTACGTGCTGAATTTAACATAACGGGAAAAAAATGAATGTTAAATAAACATAAAAGAACGAGAAACTGAGCACCTTCTAGCCACCTTTAAGCTTGTTAGGTCATGTTCACTCAGAAAATAAACAAAACATGTAATTCTAACATCTAAACGTCTGATTGTGTGCTCTGTACCTTTTTGTGATCTTTGCTTCCAGTCTTTCGAGGTCCTCCGCCCCCAGTTTCATTTGACGCAGACATCTATTGTTTTAAAAACAAAGCAACACAAACAAACAAAAACAAAATGCTCAAAATAGAAAAATGACACTTTTATTTAACCGGTAAGACTTTAATGTTTAAAACCAATCTCAGAATGACTGCATATTGATCAGTAAAGTATGTATTTAGAAGTATGTAGCAGCATCCGTGAGCTGAGTGAGTTTTTTGCTGATTTTACGAGAAAACGAGGAAGTGGGCTGTGTGCTACAGATCAAAGACTTGTGCACATTATCATCTTTTGACACAGCACTACTCTTTATGACTACACTACGATGTCTTTGGGGACCCATTGTTCATACTGAAGTTAAAAAGTGACAGATATGCTTTTTAACATTAGCTATTCAGCACCTCTCTTACCTTGTAAACGGCTCTTTTCATGCGATCTCAGGACCTGAGCATATCCGAGGCGAAAATGAACGTAGGAGTCTTAAGAGAGGGAGAGCGAGAGAGAAAAGACAGCACATGAGTAATTCAGGAGGATGTCTGTGCGTGACTGATACTGAAAGTGAAAGGAAAGATCAGGCAACATGTGTGTGTGTGTATCACCGATGAAGAGACTGTTGAACATGTCAGACAGGAAGCCTATGTGTAGGAGGGAAGGGGATGAGTGGGAGAAAAGCTTGCAGATTACCACGGATTCCCTCGTTCTCAGAATATCGGAACAAATTGCAGGAGAAAAAAAAACAAGGCTTGGAGTTCATAATACTGAGCTTGTATCTGTATTGAGGAGACATCAGCTGCAGAATGACTCTCAGCCTTTTAATAACGCAACAAATGCTGTAACGTACAGCAAAAGGGCCAATAAGAAGTTTGGCAACGTTAGGTGGCAAATGTAGAGGAGACATTCTGAGCAAATTCTCATATTTCACAGCAAGAGTCCAGAGGAGCAGAAGTTACACCACAATTACATAACGCTGTACTAAGAAAACTTTCACTTCTGATCGTTTTGTTCCCCGTAAATTAAAGCTTTGGGCCTTTCCCAGCAGTAAGAATGACCAAATCAGTTTAAAATCCTTTGACATTTTATAAGTTATGCCTTTTTGTCAGTCATTTGATGGCATGCCTATCCAAACACAAACAAGCTTTGTGCACACTGGTAGAAAAAGCCATGTAAATGTGTAAATCCAACATGGTCCTTAAGGTCTAACTGTGTACTATAAATTCATTTTACAGGAGAAAGACACCTTGTCTGGTTTGAACAGAACAATCTACAAAATCAGGGCAAGGTGTATGGAGTTAATGCACTGGTACAAGTATGGCACAAATAACAATTAATAGTACAATTAGGCTTTAAAGCTACTCAAGGCAAATAAATCTATGGCACACATTACCCCTCCTACATCACAGTAATAAACTAGAACATAATCTACACCAGACAAGAAGACTTAACTTCCCCTATTTGACTGGTAAATGTGAGGTAAATGAGAAGTATCCTTAACGTACCTCACAAGCTCGGCCTGTCCTGAAGCTACGAACTGCTTTCTTATGAAAGTGTTCCGAAGTTCTCTCTACTTACCAGCTCAAAAGACAGATTAGGACATTATTCCCTTCCTAATCTTTTCTTGGACGGCCTACTCATCAAAACGCCACCCACAAAGCAAACAAAAACAAGTTCAATAAAGTATATTTTCGGAGAATATATTTTCTCCAGAATATTTTTGGAGGCCAGGAAGAAAACATATATCTACTTTAAGAATAACACTGACCTGTTTTCAACTATTAATGAGAGCATGGTAGTAATTTAAAGAACAAAACACAATATTCAGACACAATCACCATCAAGCCTGTTCAACACAAAGACAAAAACACACATAATTGCAATTAAGCACATGTTGGATGTAGTGAACAGATACAATATAAGATCATTGACTAATGAAACAACAATCTCAGCTTAAAAACAAATAGCATTAAAAGGACTAAAATTATGCTTTATAATATTAGTAGTCTTGTAAGAAACACTTAGGTAACAGGAAAAGTAAATATTATCTATTAACATGACATTTGCTCAGTAATTGACTGAGTTAATCCCAAACTGCAGGAGTTGCTGGAAGTTTGACACTGTAATGCGACATTATGGTTATCTTGTACATATTAAGCAATTAATAAAAAATGTGTGTGTAAACATTTGGGTGTACAGATGGAGCAGACAACGCATTGGAAAGGTGATCAGTGTTTAGCTGTTTCACAGTGACTGCAATCACAGAGTATTATGTTACATTTTTTCTTCACTGAACTGAGAGATTCTTTGTTGATGAATTACAGGCAGAGCTGTAAAGCAATGAGTTTACAGCAGGTCTGGTTAATGCTTGTTCTACACAGCCACAACACTGCATATATTAGTGCTCCCTCAAACACATCCAAAAACACGGCGACTACTCAAATAGGCCACGTCTGATTCAGGCCTGATAAATAGTGGCATGTATTACTGAGAGCCTGGGCCAGGCTTACAATGTTCATGCTCACAGCATTTCACTTTTTCCTAAATATCCTTTTACAAAATTGTGAAATGACACTACTAAAGCACAGAAGAGCATCTAGAACATCATGAACTGCTATCATGAACTGCATCATCTATGCAAAGACCCCTTTGAATTTAACAACTGTAAGGGTCACACAGTTGTTCACTTATACACATAGAGTATAATAGCCATAGAAAAGCACAGGGACACTCTGGACAAGCTGCAAATGAGCCTACGGTCACCTCCATCTGGGAAAGAAAATCCCTGTTATACAAGATACACTGGTTTGATAGAGATAATGGTTAGAAGTCTGAGAGCAAAATTTACTTTAGATGCAGTGCCATAATTTTTCATTTCTGATGCAAAATATTTCTTGAAAATTTGCAAATGAGCTCCTATCAGCCACTCACTCCATTCAGGATTAGGAGACGTAGATTATATCACAAACACCACCATTGTGTTTCTTCATGCAAATTTTATTCTAAATATTTGATTTTCAAAATATCGTGTAGAATATTGAATGTTAAAGTATTTTGAATCAAATCAAATTTGTGGGCTGAGAGTGTCATTACACCCTAGTAACACATGTAAAATTTTAGTTTTAGTTTTGTTGTGTAACCAGTGCATGATTTACAAAAGTGTGAAGTGGATTACACAGTCTTTGCACTCCCAAACAAACAGCTGAGATGCCGTAAAGTGCAATAATCTTGGATATAATCCTCTTCATTCCTGACTTAATTCTATGCTGAGTTCAAATTGAGAACTGATTGATAATTGGCTCAAGCAATTTCCTCTGGTATCAATAAAGTTTTCTGTTTCTTATTAAAGTGGTTTAATGTGAAATGTTTGACTGTAAAGAAACTTAATGATTTGATTTTCTTTACAATGGTGCTGATGAGAACCTGGAGTCAGGATGCCTACAACATAAATTTATCCTTTTTATTCAGCAAAATAAATCCAAACTATCAGTGAATGTACACATCTTCTCACTGTTTACACAGTCAGTGTCCAAAGAAAAACACACCTGCCAGTTTTTTAATTTCCTCATTTCATCATAAACATTTTCTATGAGGGAGCTTTCAGACGTATCCTATCACCACCACTGACTCTCTACGTTTCTCTTTGGCTTGTCACATACTGAAATTTCAAACCCGATACTAAGGACGGTACTCGATACTTGACACTATTTTGATACTACAGGGGGAGAAAAAACAAACAGGAACTTTTGAAAAAATCTAAATGTAAAGTGTGCTCAGGGGCCCTGCACCGGTTCTCCGCAGAGGAGAGTTGAGGGTTCCATTAAAATTTAGTGGCGCTAGGTATGGCAAAAAAAAAATGCTCAGTTTTGTTCGTCTACTAATAATTGTGCAGCGTCTTTGTGTATTTTGAAAAGCGCTTTATAAATAAAATGTATTATTATTATTATTAGCCAACTCAGAACTTGGCAGCGCATTTAAAGGCGCACAAAACTTTTTGGGGACTGACGCACCGGTTCTGTGTGGAGGAGAGCTCCACCGCTGGCCACGTTCCATTGATATGGGGGAGCTGAGGGTCCATGTAACATTTATGTCCCAGTCAAGGCCATCGCTATGCCTGTTGAAAACTGTAGTCTTCCAGCGTTTACCGTGAACTGGCAGATGCAAAACTGGCATTTAAGTATCGATACCAGTGCTAATTAAGATCAAACTCGAAAAGATATTTTAATATCAATTAGTATCTGAGAATCATTTTTTTTTTTACAACATTAATTTCTCATTTGTCTAGAAGGGAACCTTTCACAACAACCACTCTGAAAGATGTGTTTACCTTGACTATTTAATCATTCAGACATTTAGAAAACTCTTAACATTCATTCTCAGCAAGTCTCCTAATGTGGACCATTGTGGTGGACCTGTAGGAAAGCCAACTGAGAGAAATGATAGCTAAAAAAACTCCTTTACAGTGCCTGGTATGGCAGCTGAACAAGAATACTCTGCAAAGGGTGATCAAAACTGTTGCAGGAGATCACTGACAGTCCGCTTTTAACTATGCTGAATATTTTTTACTTGGTAAAAAAAAAATTGTATCGGGTAAGAGACTCAGGACTTTGCGGTGGGGGACATCTTGTACCCCAACGCAATAAAACTGCTCAACGCACACTAATGCGCAATATTAGCAGTGTTGGGCACATTACTTTAAAAAAGTAGTTAGTTAAAGTTACTAGTTACTTCTTCCAAAAAGTAACTGAGTTAGTAACTGAGTTACAGCATTATAAAAGTAACTAGTTACCAG
>JBBPCW010000034.1:1657818-1675509 GCA_037974425.1 Phenacogrammus interruptus
CTTAGAACCTCATTGCACAAAAAAGATATATTGCATGAGATTGTAGCTATTGCACTTCAGTTGAATGAAAATTAGGTGTGAGGAGTCTTTTAAGATATTTTCCGCTTTTGTGAGACAGTGTGAGCTGTGCAGTTCATCCAGAGAGGGTATTATATGGAGGGGGGTGTATTATATTGGAGGGGGGTGTATGAAGCAGGTATTAGAGAGTCGTTCTATGTTATTATATCTATCATTGTTTTATTGAACTTGGCTTTGTCTCTGGTGTTCATTCACATCCATGAATTCTGAGCCTTAAAAGTAGCTTTGACTGCCTAATTGCATGCTTATAGACTAAGGGTGGGGCAGTTACAGGTTTTAATGATAGACTGTGGTTTAAATCCCAATGATGATCACACTGTTTCATATTTTATTACTGATTTTATTACTGTATGATTACAGTCCAAATGACTCTGAAATGAACAGCCACTCCTACACTCATGGCTCCAGGCTCCAGGCCAACACATATTTAAACAGTTATACAATATTAAGTAAATAATAGAGTGGTGATAAGTTCATATTTATCTAAATTGTAATAGTAAAAAACACTTAGGAATTTAATTCAAAGTCTTTCAATACATTGAGTTCAATGTGCACAAGTGATTTTAAAACATCAGTTCCTTTGGTGTAATAGCACTTCGGGTGCTTATGTGAGTTTATGTATCAAAAAAAAATAGTTTAATTTTAAGGAATATAGAGAGGTTGAAAATGATATGTAACTATTTTTATGTAAATGAACTCTGTTCTTGTTGGCTGCCCTGTACTGTACAATGCTCAAAAATCAGTCTGGGCCAAAACACTCCTTATAACTTCATATGGGCAGAATTTAACAGTAGAGTCACAGCTGTAGGCTGAATATGCAGATGTCAGTGAACATATCGGTGTGTATAACAACAAAATAATGTCACAATACATTCAAAATGGGGTGCTTTTGTAGCTTAGTTTTGTTCAGTGGACTGTTTGGTAAAGAGGGTGAATGGTTTTGAATGTAGTTTATGTCAGGCTCTTCTATTAATAAAAGCAAGTATGAGTGATATGGGCCCTTTAACGATGCTACACTAATGCTGATACCATGAGAGACTACCTTTTATAGACTGAGAAAAAGGGAGAGAGAGAGAGAGAGAAGCAGTGGGTGAAAGAAAAAGAATAATCACATGCAGGGGTCATGAGGGGACTTGAGTAGAGGCCCAGTGCTTCAGGCTCTTCCTCTCACCATTGAAGCGAATGAATCCAGTCAGTAGGTTGACTACAGTGCCATCACATGACACACATTTTCACACACCTGCTGCGTGACCCACTGATGCAAAGGTCACTTGTACTGTAGCACAATCCTGGCTCCACAAATGCAGGCCCTCTCCACTGTGTAGATCTGCTCCAAAAGGAATATAAAACTGATTTATCCATGTTTATTCATAAATCAGCCATGACTGTCAGGTTTTAAAAAGCAGTTGTAGACTACTGGCCAATTATGCGTGATTTACTTCCCACCAACCGCCACTTCGACTGTGCTTCGGCTGAGAAACTCGCTGGTCACAGGTTTCATTGTTTTCTGTTATTGATTTGGGATTGTTTTATATATTGGCAGGTGAACATTATTTGACGTTTAAGCTGCAGCATGTTAAGGCTCTGACGCAGTGTGGATGATGTATTGTTTAATGTAGACGATATTAAAGACCTTTCAGTCTCATCATGATTTCATAAAAGCTAAAAGAATTCCTCTGGGAAACAGCAGCATACAACAAAGTAAAACATTTACATTACATCACAACATCTAGATTTTGAAATATACGGACAATGTTTAACATTAAGGTCAATTATAACAGACTAAACAAATGACATTTTATAGAGGTAGGTAATCATATGTATAGGCTGATGCAAAACAAAGCATGTAAGCATAGATTTCATTGATATTTATTTACTTATATCTGTGGGAACAAAATCTCCAGAAGTGCCCATGGTGACCCCTGTCTACCTCCAAAAGCACCTGGACATCAGAGATCTGAGCCATTGATACTTTGAAGCCTTTCCAGAAGAGCAGACATTGTTACAGCTGCAAAAACTGACACATTCCCAATTAATATCGTTGATTTCAGAAAAAAGCAGGTGTCTACACACTTTTGGACATGCATTATAATCTCAATAGCTATGCTGGGTGTTGGTCAGATGTGCTCTGAGTATTTTGGATCCTGTCCAGTTCTTTTTTTGAGAAAGAGGAACAGAAGCAATATTTGATTAGCCCCTGCAATCAGGGTTTGCTCCAGACACAATAATGACATAATTACAGACTTAGAGATTTTTATCGGCCAAACCCTCTGGGTCATGTCCTTAAAGTGGCCTAGACTATGCTCACAATAACATGGACACGTGTGTCAACACAGTCCTACGCTAATTTCTCCCAGGAGGCTTTTAAGGCAGAGCTTTGATTTAACTGGGAAGGGAGTAGCAATTGTTAGCATATGGTTACATATGTCCTGTGTGAGTAATAAGCTTTGGTGACTTATAGACAGGGGCTGACATTTTCTTTTTTTCTCTAGTACTCTAATGAGTACCTACACAATTGGTACGCACCCAAATTCAAAAATTTTCACCTCACCATGGGCACTGGAACCATTATAACACCTACCAGCCCTCCCAGAATTTTGATTGGTGCAGAAGCGAGGCTCCGCGGACTGGCAGGAACCATATTTTAAAACGTCATAATTATTTTATTTTTAAGGTTTTGTCTTTCCTGAATGATGGTACTTAGAAATCTAGTGTGAAGTTGCTCAGATTAGGTACGCATTTGGGCGTTAAAGACTGAAAACTGGTGCGCATTTGTCGTACGACATGCACCAATTCTGGCTTGTGTACCATTTATGTCAATCCCTGCTTAAAGACTTTGTATTCTTTGCATTATAGATCATTACAGGACACCTGCGGACCTTCAGACCACAGAAAGGATCTATAAGAACTTTTGAAGCTTTTCAAAGTAGCAGAAAAGAGATTACTGAAGCACCACATTGTCAATAGGTGTTACTTTCTTCTGAATTTTTAAAATAATTTTAAGTTAAAATAACTTAATTGAACTTCGTTTGTATTAGTGGTAGGTGCTACGTTAGCATCTAAAATTTCTTTTTGACTGTGACAGTAAACGATCTCTAGCCTGGTCACCCCATCTCACTTCTAACATTTAGAAAATGCCAAGTATGTCATTTAGAAATACCGACATGCCGAACGCAGGGCTTAAGCAAACTGTTGAAGTGGTGAAAACTTTTTCCACTGAGTAAATCTCCCAGATAGTCCAGTTTTCTTAAGTGCCTGACAAAACTGACATTTTTTAAGTTGAACAATTGATCTTTAAGTGTTCTTCACTGGAACGGCCACTTAGCCCTGCAGGTTAAAATAATTTGACAGATGACCTTTTTCTGAAGAAAAAAAATGAATAATGTGTTAAAGAAAATGTAATGTAGAGGAAAAAGTAGAACTTCAGTAAAATGTACAGTACTGTGATAAACAGTCGAAGGCATCAATACACTTTGTTTAAAGCCATTTTTGTGTCTTTCTGCTCACAAAGTTAACAGTAGAAAAAAAGATTGTTTGTTTGTAATAATTGTAATATTTGTGAACTGGTGAGAAGAAAAAATGTTTGGTTCCAGATTTCTCCTTGATGCCTCCGACCATAGTTTGGATTTGTGAAATTCCATCAGGCAGCTCTTGATTTAATGTATTTATGCACTTATTAGGTTGAACCAAGTTTCTGATGGAAACTACAAGTAATACTGGGCTTCCAAAAGGAACACATTAATATACTGTACATAAAATCACTAATTACTGTATAATGTTATTTGTATTTATTGGTTTGTTTTATTTCTTTAGTAATATTAATGAGAAAAAGGCACTCACTGCTTATCTAAATAGTTATAAATTATAATTGCAACACTTTTGCACAGTCTTAGTTCTCTCTCAGATTCAGCCTAGACCTCAGACAGATCAAAGAGACCATGCTTTATGCTTAAATTGCTGAAATGAAATGAAAAAAAAAAACGAATAATGTAAAGGGACTCTTGTCATCATTGGGCATTATTATATAATAGCGGTGATATTTTATAAACATTAGTAGAAGTCCCTCTGGTTGTAATCTTTGAAGAATCACTTTCTCACCTTCTGCAACAACCCTGGCACCTGCATGCTATGAAAATGTATGGTAATCTTCTTGGAGGAAATGAGTTTCTCTCCTTCTTCATTTCATGGCCTTATCTCTCTTGTAGTTTCAGGAGGAGAAAATGTGCAGCAAGTTCCTGATTTGGGTGTAGTGGATAATTAGGGAAATAGCCAGAGTTAAGCCAAGCATGGGAGAAACAGGAGCTGTGGGTGGGGGGTGGTGAACGTGTGTGTGTGTGTGTGTCAGTACATGTTCTGCCTTGCTCACATGTTGTGGCTGTGTGGGTTCCTGGCATTCTGATTTGTAACCTAAGAGAAAAATCACATTGCCAGGGATTACCACACTGCCACTGCCTCACCTACTGAAGGTCTTCCCGAAAACTGAACGAACGACACTTTTTAAATCTGTCTTTCTGAGCGGGTGCAGAGCTTAGCTGATTGGTGAACAGCTGTCGGTTTCTCCTTTGTTCACAGTGGCTAAGTTCTTCACCTGGATAGAAAATGAGAGAAGGTGCAGCTTCTTCCTTCTGTGGACCCTTATCTTGGATATGCTGAAGACCACTGTGCATGCAAGGGGGTTCAAGACAACAGCTAAAAAGGGAATATAGCAAAAGCTCATTCACTGACCAGAAATAATCAAGGGAGAACATTAAAGTCACACTACAAAATATTTTTTGTTGTAAATGAAAGAAGTAGCTTTGCTGGGTGAAGATAATGCGAAAAGATGGTGTCCTTGCGCAGAGTAGCCTCACAAAATCGAAAATATTAAGGTCAGATGTGTATTTTTAGATTAAAGTAACAAACTAAAGGCCTATTCACACCAAATTTCATGTTAATGCCATCTTTCAAAATCATGGGCGCACTGTATTGTATAGATGCCATGAAATTTATACTGCCCAGTCAGAGCTCTGTTTTCATGGTTACAGTCCAGGCTAATGTCATCAGGACCCTTCTATAGCTGTAAAGGTGGGGTAATCATAGCTCCTGCTTCTTCCTAAGACTGTTAAGTGCCTAGGACTTTATGTGACGGATCCTGTGCGTTAATACTTGTGGTTGATGTGAATAAGCCTTAACGCTATGGAATGCTACTAATACACTAATAAGCCGTTTGGCTGCTCTCAATAAGATGAATATGACTATTCTAAACAATAGACTCAACCACCATTGTATGTTGCTGATTTAGAAAGGGCAGTAAGATGCATGGAAGAGGGTTTTGCAGCAAAACTGACGATACTAAAATGCCCCTGCGGAAGCTCTCTGAAATGACATTTTCCCACCAGAGAGGGCACCAAACCTCATATCCCTCTAATGCTGCTTTAAATAAAGTTTCCACAGAGGGATGACTGAATCCACCCCAATCTCATGGAGCAACAACCTCCTTCTGGAAGGGAGAAAAACAGATGCATGGATTTCATAACACAAAGCTTGTGACATCTGGCTGACAATAAATGTTTGCCTCGAGCACAGGGACGCCTGCCAGTCGTAAACAGTTCCATGTGTTGAAAATGTGCTGAAATGCAAAATCATTTTCAAATTCACAGGTTACGATTTCAAAGTAAAAACTGTTGATCCTCGTTAACCTTCTGTGGGAAATGAGTATAAGGCAGCTGCTAAAATAAGTAAAAAATGAAAAGTACAGTGTTTTTAGTTCGCATTTGCCATTGATATACTCTTCCGAATATAATATGATCTTAAAAATCGTGTAAAATCTTCTTTTGTGAAATGCTTTTACTCCTACAGACTACAGGCTGAAGTTTGATGCGTCCTGTGGCGTTATAGACAGGACCTTGTCTCCAGTGCCTTCTGAGCTGACATCAGTTGTACTGAAACACTGGCTCAGTTCAGCAGGAACAGGAGCCTGGCCTCAAGACCAGCCCAACATCTCCTAAAAACACACACGCTTTCTACAACAAGCAGGAACACACAGTGTGATGAATATTTACCCTGGCCTTGTAATTTTATGGTTCATTAAAGCCAAAAATACTGCATATATTCCACTGACTTGTTTTTTTGGTGTGTGTTTTCTCTTTCTCTTTGGAAAAGACTGGTGTACTTCCTGGGACGTCCATAAGTGCATCACCGCCAAAGGCTGCTGAATATTCCCACTGATCTATTTTCCTTCAACAGTTTGAGAAAAAGTGAAGCATGTGGCAGAAAAAAAATCCACTAAAATCATACAGATAATCACATACGCCTACAGTCAAAGCACGGGGTATAAAGTTTCCTATTTAAACCTTGAATGAATGATGGCATGCCTCTACTACACCACCCACATGACTTTACAAATTCAATACAGAGATCTTATTTCCCATAACGTGCCACCATCTCTTTTGAATGCTTTAATTTTCCATAGTTAGGCTGTGTGACAGCTGTTCCCAATACAGGGCCAGTGGTAGGTGAACATGGACATAAACAAGTATTTAACAGTATGGAAACGTTTGTCTCTCTATGCTGTTAAAGGCTTGGCTGTGTTTTACAGCAAGTGAAGCCATGGAGGAGCCAGAATACTGCATTACTAACCACTTAAAGCCAACCAAAAATGCATACTAGAGGCCTACATGAAAGAAATGACTTCTACTAACGTTCTACTTCATTTTCAAATAAAAGAGACATTGTATTAGTAATAACCTCTAATTTCATGTGTGTGTGTGTCAGTCTTTTTAAAATGAAAGCATAAGTAGTGCAATGAGGAGGCTTGGGAAACAAAGGCACTTGTCCAACGCAAATAAAACTCCAAATCCACATCAGTGCTTCGGCACAAAGGAGAGCTTTTAATTGCGCCTGGTTGGACGACTTTTTCTGGTTAGAGTATGACGTGGGTTTCTGCTTTCTGTTTTTAATGCAGATAATGATCCTATGACTGACAAGCAATGAGGTTGGGCTGTGCTCTCTGTAACTTAGAGGGTGGCCCAGTATAGAGAGCAGGGTAGAAACACAATATGTAGTACAAAATAATTTTTAAGACATTTCAGAAAGAAATAGTTCTCAGTCACTAAAATTACAAAAATAGATATATTAAAAAAATCATGAGGCACATTTACAATGTGAGCAAAAGTATGTGGACACTCAAATATGTTAAAGATGTTAAAAGTATCAGCGACTGTATTAATTGGGAGGCAAACTAGGCACTTAGCAAGAGTGGCATTGGAGGAAGGGTGGCAAACTTTCAACCTGTCAAGAAAACGATTCCCTGCCACACCACTGGGCTGTTGCAGTGTCACACTGACGATGCCAACGGTATAGTAAAATAACCATTCTGTCATATGTGAACACACCACAGCATGAACACCATGAAATTCTTTCTCTGCATTGAACCCTTTCGCCAAGTGAAGCAGCAAGCAGCCCGGAACACAGCACCCAGTGAGCAGTGTGTGGGGACAGTACCTCGGCAGCACCACTTTCTGGTCGCAGGCCGAACGTCTGAACCACTAGGCCACCCACTGGATCAGTGCACTGCCATTCACTGCAGAATTTGCAAAGCAGAATCACTGTGCCATGTTTTTCAAATACTTTACCAGGCTGGTGAGCCCCCCTCCCCTAGAATGGCACTGTATGCTATAGCATTAAAAGTTAACTTCAGCTCATTTCCTGTAAAGTCTGCCCGTTATTCCTCCTCCACTAAACTGTCCACCAGACTGCCAGATCCGTCTGCTCCAAAGTCCAATGTTTTTTCTGTGTTTCTCACACACACACACACACACAGATTCCACTCTTCTTGGATGGCTTTCCACATGATTTTGGAGTTTCTGTGGGAATTTGTGCCCATTCATTCTGTGGAGCATTTATGAGGTCAGGCTCTGATGTAAGAAGAGAAGACCTGACTCGCAATCTCTGTTCCAGTTCATCCCCAAGGTGCTGGACAGGGTTGAGGTCAGGGCTCTGTGTGGGCCAGTCAAGTTCTTCTACACCAAACTCATTCAGCCATGTCTTTATGGAGCTTGCTTTGTGCACTGGGACATGCTGGAGTAGAAAAGGTTCTTCCACAAAGCAAGACGTTGTCCATCACTGGAAGTAAGGGGCCTAGCAGAAACCCAGAAAAACAAGACAATACTTTTGTCCATATAGAAAATGTTAAGTCACACTGACTGAGCCAAAAAGGCTGCCCTCATGGTGACCAGATCCTCCACCCACACAGGAGAAGCAGAAGCGGACGGTAAGTGTGGTGAAGGTGAAGGTTGTGTGTTCACCCAGTTTCGTGACTGCATGATTCCCCTAAAATCCAGTTATGAGTCTGTATGTTTATGTGAGGTCAAGGAAAGGTGTACGACCAGTTTCTTTAAGACATACCTCTTCTCTTCTTGGTTTTTATCAGCATTTCTATAGAGACCAGGGGTTGGAGTTCAGATGGGTTGTTTTATACATCATATCAAATTATCACTATTGTAAATGTTCATATAATTGTAGTGTTCATATAATGTGTGTGTATATTTACATATATAGTAAACAACATTCACCGGGGTTACGTCCCAAGAGCTCCCACGTATAATGAAAAATTGTGAATTTGTGATGTGATTAAAAAGAGCGTAAAATGTTTGCAGTGTAAACCCATTATGCCCCCAAATATGCTCCCAAACATTTTAACTCCATTTTAAACTCAGCTTAATACATTACCCTTAAAAATGTAAAGGTAAACCCTTATTTGTACTGTACATTTGTACTGAACTGCTGTCTTTCGTGGTGCTAGAATGTAAAATGCTGATGTTACCCCTGTATAGACTGTACTGTAATTAATACATGCATGTTTTCTTTGGTATAAACAGGTATAATTTGGTATACCAAATTATTAATACAGTACTAATACAGTAATAAATTAATTTACAGTAATAAAAATACAGAAGTTTAGTGAAAGTGACCATTCTGACATATGTGAACACACCACACAGTGTGAACAGTGTGAGATTCTTCTCTGCATTTAACCCATTCACCAAGCGGGCAGCAGTGTGTTGGGACGATGCTTTGCTCAGGCTACCTCAGAGGTGCTGAGCAGTCTTGGGAAAATAACCCACGACTTCCTGATCGCAAGGCGAATGCCCTATTAGGCCACCAGCAAAATTAGTAAATTGTATTTTTCTTAATAATTAAGCACTGAAATCCCCCACAAAAAATGCAATGAAAGCCACAAAAAAACAAAACAAAAACATGCACAGTATATCTACTGTTTCTGCAAATTTGAGTTTCCAGGAACAATTATTAGTTATAACTGAACCTTGAATAAGACAGTAAATATATACATACTCTATCATATGTTTTTACCATTTTACCACTTATACATTGATTTAAATGCAACAGTTAAAGGTTTCATCCCAGTAGCTGTTAATAATAGCTCGGTACATATCGAACACAGTCATGCTTGAATAGAAATGGTTCTTCCCCATACTGTGTTCACAAAGTGGAAGTGTGACATTGTCCAAAATGTCTGGTATGGTGAAGCATTAAGGTTGCCCATCACTGGAAGTAAGGGGCCTAGTCCAAACCCTGAAAAACAGATCTGTCCCATTACTGTTTTTCCATAGCAACCAAGCTGTCAATCTAAAGAGGCATCAGAGGACCCATTCAGGCATTAAAGGTCATAAACGTAAACTGTGTGAAAAGCCTCATGGGGTGAAACACAGGTAAAGTGGCATTTGCCAGACACCCTTATCCAGAGTGACTTACACTGATTAGTTACAGGGACAGTCTCCGTGGAGCAACTGAGGGTTAAGTGTCATGCTTAAGGACACAGTGGTAGAAAGGAGGGCCTCAAAGAGAAGAGGACTTCAAAGACACAATTTAATCAAAATTTTACAGGAAACACTGCAATGAGTTATTAGAACCTGATCGAATATATTCTTATACAAGGTCACTAGAAATTTACTTTAATTTCCAACTTAAATTTTAGTTGGGCAGGGCAAAAGTACTTTCAGGTTGGAACAGGAAATCTCCCTTTAGATGATCTTAAAGGTGGTATCCACCTGAAAACAGTTCACAACCCTTAAAAGGATTTTTTGGCAAATCTTGAGTGACCCTTTTTATTTGCTATGTATGTATTTGTTTGTTTGCTTGCTTCATTCATTTATTTTTCATTCATTCACTCATTTAGTGCTATTGCATATCGCATCTAGCTCTTCTTTAAGGCTTTCAAACTTATGGGTGTAGTTTAGGACACTGCATTTTTATATAACAATAAAAATGAATAAAACTTCACTGTGTATCTGTTGTGCAGCCAATGAAAATGATAATGGTGCAGTTCTCACATGAAGATGTACATTAATTTCATACCTAATGTCATACATTTGTGCAGATGTGTTCTCTTCAGTCTTTGCTTTGTTGATTTCTGTGCTGGTGATCCCTGTTTTTGAGTCATGAATGCAGTTACCAAACTCCTCCACTGGGTGTCAGGCAACTCAAACAAGCAAGTCGTTCAACCACAGTCTGGTTCTTCATGCTTTTACATGCTCTTTTTAAAAAGGGCTAATTGACGTGTGTCATCTTCAACATGTGTCATTTTCAACAATTTAAGCTTTATGTGAATGTCAAGAAGTAACAGGTGACTAAAATAATTATTTTAAAATTAAGAATATAGCTTACATTTTTTTACTACTTCAGTTTGATTGTGTTTTAACCACTTATCCATTCATGCTGTTTCCTTTCAGTCACTCAGGAGCAAAAAACTGACGGAGGCTGAAATTCTCTTGTAAAGTGCTTATTTTTTGGTTTTGGTTATAATGAATCATCCATTAGTGTATAAACATTTATATACATTTGATATATTTAAAGAACAAGGATGAGCTAGTTTCTATACATTTTTCAGATGTGGGAGGAAAGAAATCGACAAAGTATTTCTCCAGACTATGTTTTTCAGACTTTATTGTCATTCAGATTTTATTGTTAATAGCAAAGCAAGGCTTATTTGCTGTTGCTGTTTGGCAGCTTGAGGTTAAAATACATGCGTCAAGCGACACCTAACAGGACAGTGGAACAGTGTACTAAAGTGTATAATCACCCATAAAAAAGTGGATAAATTACTATTTTTCAGATATTTTGTGTATTGTATTAAAAGCTTAATGTCCAAAAACAAAAATATTAATTATATCTAATTAATTTTACACGTTTTTAAAAATGCTGTGCATATATTTTATGAACACTGCTATAGAACTCTTTTTCCAGCACTTAAGGCACAGTTACTAGCCACACCCACTATTGCTGGCCTCCCCTCTGTCTCCGCCCCAGCCCAACTCTTGCTCTGAGCTCCATCAGCCCCCTTCCACTCCTGCTTGTCCCCAGCCTGAGTTACAGCAGTGAAAATGCCTTTAATGCTGTGTGGGAAGTAGCTAAATATGCTGGTCAGTGAATGCAGTTTTAAATGATGGGCAGTGGTCAGGAACAGAAGTGCTTCTCAGTCAGCCTGACCTTTCTGAATGACAGCGAGACTGAGGGTGAGCTGCAGGTCTCCAAACAGAGCCAGCATCAGGATCTCACTCTACAGGTCTCCAGAGACTCTGCAGGCATCAATCTTACTGTAGATAATGGTAAACACCTTTCTTCTAATTTCTGAGTCTTTTTATTGTGTGTTCTATTGAAATGCTATAGTTTCTGTAAAGATGCTCTATGTATATCTTTATTGCTTTGAGTGACAGAAGTCATTTAAAGCTTAGGAAAGCTTGAGCATGCTTCAGTGTTACTGTTCAGGTTGATTTAGTTATGAAGTCAAGTTCAAAAAACTATTCAGTACCTTCTAATTATTACATTAACTAAACCAGGAGCTGCTAATGTAACTGATTTAACCCATTAAGTCAGGAGCCAAAACTGTATTTTTCTGACCGCCATATTAATAATAATGTTATAAAACCAGAAAGATTCTTGTTATGTTGTGCCTTATTTAAGTTGAATTATATTTGAATGATAAATAGCATTTTACTTGCGACACCTTATGTCCTGCTGTTTTAAATTGTTCTGCTGGCTGCCTAACTTTTGCACAGTGATGTATATACAGCAAACCCCCGCTTAACACAGGAGTTACTTTCCAAGAAATACTACATATATATATAACTATATATAGAGAAAAACTGCCATGTTGTGGTTTGGTAAAAACAATGCATAAAAATGCCTAATTTCATTTTAAACACATTAGCCTTGAAGAAAATGTAAACCCGTGTCTGTACTGTACAGTTTACACTGAACTGCTGTCACAGTGCCAGAATGTAAAATACAGATATTACCTCTATATTGACTGCACCAGAATACATGCATGCATATTTTCTTTGGTATGCACTGTCGTTTTCTTTGGTATAAGCAGGTAAATACAGTAATAAATTCTATTAAAATTTGCTGTAATAAAAATACATGGGTTTTAATAAGAACAAAACTAAAAACAAGAGAATACTCGAGACGCTTGGCGGAGGAAATTCTGGACTGCAGCTGCCACAGATACATCGAATTGGCTACTTTCAAACCTCCCGCCTCTGAGTTCAGGTGACTTTGATGTCCGGGCCTCGTCCACCAGGCCCCCTCGTCTTCATGCAGGTTGTTTACGAGGGGGTGTGACGGACAAGGCCTGGGCGTCACAAAAGCAAAATAAATTGAAAAATATCTGCCTTTTTCGTGGGGCTTTCCGTGAGCAATTATTATTAGTTCGATTCTCAGAAAACATCCGCAAGAGACTGAAGCCGTGACTGATGTTACACGTATAAGCAGGTGGTTACTGTATATGTGTTTCAAGACTTGTGTAAGTGTTAGTGCAGAAGTGTCCGAAGACAAACTGACAAAAATTAGATTTTGCTTATGTCTTGTTTATTTGTTTATTTCATCACTCTAAGAAGTTTAATATTTAATATTTTAGAATAATCTATGAAAAGGATCCTTAAGAGTGAAGCTACGACCCCCCCATCATGTAAGACCGTCAACACTAGAAAGGTGAAAGTATTTGAGCTGCCAATTACAGAACAATTACTGTCAATTACTGTTATGGGAGCTTGCAGACACTTGTGCAGAATTTTGTGGGTTTGAATCCCAGGACTGCCAATGGCACGACTGAGGTACCCTTGTGCAAGATACCGTCCCCACACACTGCTTCCTGGGCGCTGCGCCACTGGCTGCCCTCTGCTTCACTTAATGGATGGGTTAAATGCAGTAAAAGAATTTCACATTGTTCACACTGCAGATATATATACCAGGGATATTACTCAATAATCCCACATTTCACTTCCCCTCCGTGATACCACCTCTGTTTCAACAAGAGAGCATGAGAGGGAGTGTGTTATCGCAGGCACGAATCAGTGAGAGACGAGTACCACGGATCATCACAGCCATGAGAGAGAAGTTGTTCTATTGCATAGCCTTGAGCGTTCTATCACACTTGAACTTTTTGTATTAATTGTGCTTTAATTGTGTTTTAATTTGCTACAATGTTTCTATCAAGAAAGTAGAGCATTTTACATTGGGCATCCATGGAACAAATTGAACTCAGCTTTTAACCTAGAGGTGGTTTTGTTCAGTGTGTAAAGTGTTTCACCACCTGTCTGGTTCAAAGATTTGTACAGTATTAACAGTATTAAATTTGTTTATTAAAAAGTTAGCTTTGGCCAATGACAGGTTCACAATCTGATGCTGACTTGCTGTAACACTGAATCTGCCTAAGCGTCAAAGGGGATCTTAAAAAAGATGCCCAAAATATGCACTAAAATAGAATACTACTAACAATTAGCAACAGTGTTCTTAGCAGCAGATGATAGTTGCCATCACTACAAATATCTACAAAGTAAGATATAGACGGAAAATTAGATTTCCAATTCCCTTGATTTTTAGGCTTTAATGAGCATGAGCATTTACACTTTACCTAATGTATATAGAGGCGTTTGTCTTGGACATCTTGCTCCAAAATGCCTGAAATATTTGCAAAAGAGCATTAAGCTCTGAAGCTGCTCTGCCGTTCAGTTCACAGTACATTACCTTTGCCTTGTGTAGATGCACTCAGGACTGAACAGTGAGAGTGATAGAGAGAGGTCTCTGTCCTGCTCTCTTTATTCAGGTGTGCTGCACATTTCCACCATGCCTCTGTATGTGTGTGTGTGTGTGTGTGTGTGTGTGTGTGGTCGGGCAGCTGGTCTTGCTGACAGATTGTGAGGATTTATGGCAGTGGTGCGGATGTTCAGGGCCCGGTGTGCGGCCGCTCTGCCCCGTGTGCTCCAGCATCCCTGTGCTTTACACTGTTTTCACTGCTACGGTACACTGGGCCTGGCCGCCTGCACGCTCTGTCTGCTCCTCCACCAGATCAGATAGCTGTTTGCACAGTGTTCCATACCAGCTTACACTGCACACACACTTCTCTGCACATTCGGTACAATTCAGAAATGAAATGAAATTTTCAGCGCTATGAAACCAGTCTGGTAGCATTATACAACTTGTGTTTTAACTTTAAAAAGCTGTCAGGCTAAGTTCCTTAAATATCTCAAGTAACCTGAACTTCTAACAATAAGTAAAATGGACAGAATCTGTCTTACATTCGGTTAATTGTTAATTTCAGTGAGGTAAAGTTAAGTTAAGCCTGGTTACTAACTTTAAAAACATTTTTTTCCTGTGAAATCATTGAGAAGAGCTGCATTTACAGTAACATTGACATTCAGAATGCTTCACATGAAATAAATCTTGATGGCTCTGTGTGTCTGTGCAGTTCATGTAACATTATTCTTTTCCTCCAGGATCAATAAAGGTTTCTGATTCTGATAGTTGATCATGTTTAATTATTACATTGTATAAATTACTACTGAACAACCGTTACATTAAACCATTTATTATTAACTGCTTGTCTATATAATAGCTAGCCCACTCAAGAGGATTTAGGTGGAGAAAAGTCATCTGTGAATGATCACTGATTATTTTTGGCTGTTCTTCCTACATCCTGGAACTCTCTGGCAGGTGATGGAGTGCGTGTCTTCAAATTCTCGATCTCGAGAGAGACTGAGTGTTGTCGAGTGGGAACCCAGTCGTTCCTCATCACCACGTGCTTCACGAGTGTCCTGCTGCATTTCAGCACATGGCCAGGTGAACACACATTGTTTTCTGCTCTTACAGTTGATGCTATGCCAGGCCAGTTTGTGTTTTGACAGATCAGTGTTTAGTGTGACTACAAACTATGAAACTTCTAAAAAGAACAGATTAAAATAACAACTAACACAGTACACCAGGCTACAGTCTATTACATACCTTATGCTGTATTAGGTGGCTACATATACAGACACTGCTGTCAAGAGAATTTTATCAATATTGAAAGAAGAAGGAAAGTTTTTGTTATCAAAATTAGTTATATATATATCAGTGATTTAAGCTTGGTAAAAAAAACTCTACCAACTGCTTTTCAGTCCTTATTGTGAATCTAAGCTGTAAAACAGCCTGCTATATTCCTGATTGTGACCATTACCACATCTACATATGATCCCCATCTAGCCTACAGCAGTTTAACTTCACTCTCTGAAGTGATGAGGCGTGTTGTTACTGCAGACATTGTTAGAGTTTGGGAAGCGAATTTGTCTGATTTTCTACATGATTTCAGTATGAAAAACAACACACCTGTAGGGTGGCCTAGTGGTTAGAGTTTTGCTCTTGCAATCAGAAGGTTGTAGGTTCAAATCCCAGGACTGCTAGTGGCACCTCTGAGGTACCCTTTTTTATTGTATTTCGCATGCGCCATATTTCCATAGCAGGACTGCAGGGAGTACACGTGCCCGTCTGTTTCTGTTGAGTGAAGGTGAAATCATTGCAGTCCATGTGCTTTGGCATCTGTGATTGACCTGACTCTGTTCAAACTGGATAAACTTGAGAAATTCATGGATCGGTTTTAAAGTATGAAGATGTCACCACCCTGAGAGCATGATGGCTTTAAAAGCTCTATGCAGTTGTCATAGATTATGGCTCATGAGTGAATTGCCCTTGTTTTATTCAAAAACTGAATGATTCCCTTAAACCCAGACTTCCAGACTTTTCACAGTCTGCTAAGGTCACAGATGGACTCGAGACGAGAGATGTCAGCATTTGATCAGAGAACCGACAGCTCATCTGCTCTCCAGTACTTTCAGGTAAAGCCGTCTTTCTGAACAAACAAATGATTGCATTCAGAAAATCACAAAAGTTTCTGAAGCTCACAAAGAAATAACTACTTTTACACAATTTCATGTCACCATATACAGAATATCATGCACCATATTTTTTTGCAGTTTTATGGCTGTCTTTCTCAGCAGCAGAACATGCTTCAAGATTACCTGAGGACAGCAACGTACCAAAAAGCCATTCTACTGAATGACATCGACTTCAGAGATAAGGTACACCTGTAAGCTGTTTAATTTACTGTAATTTCAGGTGATATCACATATATAATCATTTTCATATATTATTTAATTAACAATAACAACAACTCTGCAACTGACTAGATCTGGAAAAAATACAGAGAAACATTCCATTATGGAATGGAAAGAATGGATTATGCTTTAAAATCCCAATTAAAACTGAAAGTCTGCAGTCAGAAATATGGCAGAATGAAAGACAATAATACAAAGTTAATGGCTTAAAATTTGGATCCAGGGCATCTTTTCTTTTTCTGGTTACATTAAGTGAAAGTGACCATCCTGTCATATGTGAACACACCACAGCACACAGTGTGAACAGCAGGAAACTCTTCCTCTGTGTTTAACCCATTCACCAAGTGAAGCAGCAGGTAGTCAGGACCACAGAGGTGGCAGAGGTGCCACTAGCACTCTTGGGATTCAAATACACAGATGCAGGTGTAACAGTCATTAAAACCTACAAAAAAATGCAAATATTGTGGTAGATAACAATAGATAAGTAATTGTGCTAACAATAGCAGCAGCAGGAAAAAGAATATGTAGAAAACATAATGTTTATTACATAAATAAATAAATAAATACATAATAAATATATAATATTTACAGTGGCAGTTAGATAGTATGCTTTTTATTTGTTTGTTAGTTTCTTGGAAGTTTTTAATATTAGTGTTTCTGCTTTATGACTGAGGAAAAATATTTGTATTGGGCATATTTACAAATGTACAAAATAACAAATATGAACAGCCTAAAGAGAGGATAAAAAGTTGACTGTTTTGGTACATAAACCCACACAAATATTAATTTGTGCTAGTGTGGAGTAACTACTGATTTTGTCTTCATCTGCAGGTAGTGCTCGATGTAGGCTGTGGAACGGGAATACTCTCCTTTTTTGCTGTTCAGGCTGGAGCGAAGAGAGTGTATGCAGTGGAGGCCAGTTCAGTGGCCAAACATGCTGAAGTACTTACACTACACCATACAATTCACGCAATTATTGTTCATAATTTAATTTTGTTCTCTTTGAAAGAAATGCTGTGCTTCATTGTTCTTCTTAATCATTCATCATATACATAGATATACACACACATATATATATACACACACTTTCTGTATATATAAGTGTGTGAGTGTGAACATGTGTGTGTGTGTGTGTGTGTGTGTGTGTGTGTGTGTGTGTGTGTGTGTGTGTGTGTGTGTGTGTGTG
>JBBPCW010000034.1:1677092-1695967 GCA_037974425.1 Phenacogrammus interruptus
AACATATTTGTCTACTCCTATGTTGATAAGAGTATTAAAAACAGTATATTTAGTACAGACTTAAAGGTGTGATTAATTGCGAGTAAACTATGACAAACATGAGACTAATTGCGATTAAATATTTAAATCTATATATATTATTCCTGGGCACGTTAATGCTTTATTACTGTGTTAATGCATTATTTAATTAACGCCAATAATTATTTTATTGCCTGTTTTTTCTAATTACTCTGATTTTGAAAGTTCGTTTTTCTGTTCTCAAACGCTGCTGTGCTCAAAATGTAAACTTGCCTTGTGGAAAAATGCTATCTTGAAGCTGATTAGGTTTATAAAGTCAGTTTATAACCCTGATAATGATGAGGAATAAGCAAATAATAGGTCTACATCTCTGCTGTTTTTCGGGTGGGATTATAATGGTTATGAAGCTAAAATGATTCCGGCGCCCATGCTCTGGACTCTGAGGGTAACTTAGTTTTTCTATAACAAACTACATAAAACGTGAATGCACTGCAGTGGCTAATAGTTTTGCTTTTATATTGGATTACATTAATGTTTCAAAAAAGGTTTAGATTTATATACACATTTTAACTGTAAACAAACAAGGTGCCTTTTAACAGCAGTGATCCATTTTAATACAGTTTGTGTTTTTAAAACAAATGTTGTGTTGTTGTTGTGCAGTTCTGTTCATATAGCAGTATTTTTAAAATAAAAGTGCACAGTACACTACTTTTGAGTTCATTATTTAATTTTGTGCGTAACAATACAATTGTGGGTAGGATACTTGCCTTTGGACCAAGAGGTCATGGGTTCGAATCCTACCTTCAACACACCACCACTGGGTTCCTAAGCAAGATCCTTAAACCCAAGTTCCTCCAGGGAGACTGCCCCCTGTAGTTAGGGAATGGAAGTCGCTTTGGATAAAAGCATCTGCTAAATACCGCAAATGTAAACGCTTTAGAACATGGATCCGTTGTGTGTGTTTGTTTATTTTTTTGTCATTACAGACTAATATTTGCTTTTGTGGGTTTTTTTTATGCAGGAAGGACTGTAACAAAGAAAAGAGAGCAAAGTTGTTGAAAGATCTACATGACCTTGTACAAGGAAAAGTTAAGACAGTAAGTACTGTTTATGGTTTGTGTTATCAGTGTGAAATATGAGAAACAGGCTGTGATTATGTGTTTGTATGACATTGAGAGTAAGGTCATGTGGCATAGACCCTAGCCTTGATGGCAGTCGTAAGGGTTTTCACTCTCATCCTGAATCTTTGCATCTGCACCCAGCACTGTTTGTGGGAGGGCATCATCGCTGCAGGCTTGTATTGATGCAGTAGTTTGTGGAAATCTGTCCATGCTGTTTCTGAAAAACCAATAATGGGTTCATCCATTTGCTGTATTTATGACAGTAGAGGGATGGCGGTTAACAGTAAGACCACTTTTATTCCTTGGGTGGCCTATCGACACTCAAACAGTGATGAGCAGCAGTTATTGGAATCTACAGCACGTCCTCATGAAGGAGCTGCACATGAGGAACCGTTGTCACTTAAACTCTTTTCACGGAGCAGAACTATAGGCTCCTTCAGGGCTCAAAAACAACTATAACACCAGATTCCGAACTCCCAGGAAATATCCCAGAAAAAAACTGTATTAAAAGCAGGGCTGTACAGTTTGTTTTGAATTAGACCTTGTTTTTCAAATGTGCCCTTGGCAGTTAGTTGTATTTTGTCTTTTTCTTTTAGATTGCATTTGCTCATGACTCCACTCGAGTACTTCAGTGCTTCATACAGTTCGGAAGTGACAAACAAAAACAAGAAATCTTTGATGAACTCAAAGGTAGGTGCTCACTACTTCTGTATGTAAACTCTGGTATGTGGAGTCAGAATACAAATTAAAAATGTTCCATTCTTTTTCCAGAACACCTAGTGGAGCTGAGTAAATCCAAATATGCCAGAAACGTTGTAAAGAAGTTTTTAATGTATGGGTAAGTTGCCGTAATGCTTCTCTATGGTGAAGACCAATGATTGTGTTTTATGTAATGTATGGAAGTGTAGCGATGAACTTGGTGTGTGCTACATCATAGATTACTTTGTGCTGGCATATGTGTTCTCATATTAACATGGCTGTTGTGTGTAAGAATGAGAAGCTTAGAACTTTTCACTAAAGTAGGCTGTGTGACTTAATCCTTATATACCTTATATATGGGCAAACTAATAAAGACTAATCTCTGCAAAGTCTACTTGACGTGCCCTTGAGCGTAGCGCTGCTTTCTCAGAGCACATGACGATCTGCAGCATTGCCTATCTAACTTTCCATCTTTCAAATTTCCTCATTGGCTTGATAGGCCTTGGCTCTCTGTGCTGTGTTCATCAATCAAGAGAACATTTATTAGATAGTGATGAATGTTTCTCCTGAATTTACTGTTCGCACTCCGTAACTCCAGCCTTGCTCAACGCTATTTTGTAAGACCTGAATGGGATTCTACTGAGGATGGGGCAATTGCTTAAACCTGGAGGTGCCAAGTGCCACTCGTGGGAAAAGGCTCACCTAGCAACAATTTCAAAACCAACTGCAGCTTTAAAATGGGAATTTTTTTAATTTCAAAGTTGCTGTATATTTAAAAACAACTTCTTTCAGATTAGTCTGAAGTGGAATGGTGCATTTCTTTATGGTGAGATTTTGAGAAAAAGTAGTAAACTGGTATCAGTTCCTGACCACTCAATATTCATATATGAAGAATCTCCTGGATGAACAGTGGTGCTTTCAATGTTTATAAGTTTTTAACATAGCCACATATTCAAATGGCTGATGGTGGATTGGGTCATTCAGAGCGACGGGAGCGACTCTTTCAACAAATACCTGTTGATGATGTGTAGAGTATGTGTAGCAATCACTACCCCCCTCACAATATATCTCCCCCCAATGTCTTTGACCCTATTTACCTTTTTCACATCCTTTCATGTGATGATTTTGTTCTGCACCAAATTATGGAGAACAGCATCCATAAGAGTATCCATAAGTGTCTATTGATGAACAGTATTTAGATAGTGGTGCTAGAAACCAGGGATTGTGACTACACTGCAAACATTCTGTTTGCTTTCCAAAACCACAGAGGAATCTGACACCTTTTTACTTTTCAGTGCTCTGAATGCACCCCTCTATCGTGAACAGATTTTTAAAAAGATGTTTTAGACGCTCACATTCTATAAATGTGTCATATTCAATACAGCATTTCATACAGCATCTGTCTGGATTTTTAGTTCTTATTGTCACTGTGTTGGTTTAGTTAAAATTGTCCATTTCACAGCAAACCTCTCTGAATCAACACATTTTGAATTAAGATTAAATTCATATGTAATGTAAGCTCTCTGTGCTCCATCAGGAACAAACAGCAGATCGCAGAGGTGATGCTGGCCTTCAAGGGTCAGGTCAGAAAGCTGTTGAGACATTCAAAGGCGTCATCTGTGGTGGAGTATGCCTACAACGACAAAGCCATCCTCGCCCAGAGACTCATGCTTACAGAGGAGCTCTATGGCAACACATTTAAAGTCTGCAAGGTAGATACATCTTCATTTCTGCCTCTGCATGGTCCATAGATTTTAATGGTCAAATAATTGAACATCTTGTTCCGATTTTAGGTGTTCCATTATAAAATAGACAACTACTTGTTTTTTCTGCATAACCAGCTCAAATTAATTAAAAAAAACATCATTAATAGTAGTTTGCAATATTTGTTTCCAGTCTACAGCCTGTACTACTTTAGAGATGGTTTTGGAGACCAGTCCAGAAAAACGTGAGGGCATCATGGACGAAATGAAAGAGATCCTCACACCAATGGCCCAGAAGTAAGTCTTTTCCAAAGCAGACTACGGTCGTGCACTTAAATGGGATGTGGAATTTCTGAACTGAAACTGACAGTTTGTTGGTATAATTATTATGACTAGGGCTAAGCAAACCAAATGTTATTGCACTTTTGTTCAAATAGTAATGCTTTCAAAATAAAAGTGCACAATACACTATTTTTGAATGATTTAATGTTGCACATAACAATCTGATTAATCAGGATTAATCACATGGTTTTTAAACAATGTTTAAAGGTTGCCCAGCATTAATTATGACATTTTTTATGACATTAAGGTTGTCATGAATTCAGTAAAAATTAATAAGAAAAGCAATTTTACTTTCTCCATTAACCTACTATGGTTAATTGGAAGTTTGCATGTTAGAAAAGCACATTTAAACAAACCCATGTGTTTGACTTATATACTGTGCATGAAACCTATACTCACACTCAATCTGCAGAGGATTATACTTAATTTCACACAAAAATCAACATTCAAACTTGTAAAGGGACAGAAAAAATAAATAATTTCCCACTTACTGGGATACTGGCTGCTTCTAGTTAAAAATTGCATTTAATAAGTATTTTTGTTTCTTGTGAACAGAGAAGCTGTCATCAAACATTCACTTGTCCACAAAGTGTTCCTAGACTTCTTCCTCCATGCTCCAGACAAACAGAGAACAGTAAGTGAACTGTCCATTGAAAACAAATCATGTGCTACATATAAAACACATGCAGAATTATCCAGATATAAATTTGTCCATTTCTGTAAAACTGTGTTCTGTAATTGATCTCCCATCATCTGATCACGGCCCACCCTGTCTCTGCAGGAGATGATTGAGTCAATAAGGGAATCGGTTGTATACATGGCGCACACACATGATGGAGCTCGTGTGGCCATGCACTGCCTGTGGCACGGCACCGCCAAGGTGAGCTCATCTTTCTGAAGCCCTGCGGAAATTGCTGCCGGGAGATTTAACCTATACCTCGAATTCTGCTTGCTTCTAAATGCATGGGGATTTGTATTTCAGGACAGGAAGGTTATAATCAAAACCATGAAGACCTACATTTCAAAGTTTGCAATGGTAAGCTGATCCTTTTTTAATGTACCAATATTGAGTGGAAATTTATACTTTTTAGCATTTGCTTAAGTTCTGACTTTTATTACATTCACAGGGAGAGTATGGGCACCTAGTTCTGCTTGCAGCCTTTGACTGTATTGATGACACCAAACTGGTCAAACAAGCTGTTTTATCTGTAAGTGGTTTAATTTCTCATGCTTATGATTGTACTCTGATCTTATTTAAAAAGAACCATAGTTGTAAGATGAAATAATCTTGTAATAATGTTTGCATTTTGAGAACTTCACCCCAGAACAATTCATTCGCAGGAGCTGCTGACTTCGCTTCCAGAGGTCATCAGTAATAAACATGGCAAGAAGGTGCTGCTCTATCTTCTCAGCCCTCGGGACCCAGCCCACATGTTACCAGAGATCATTCACGTGTTGGAGAAGGGTGATGGCAATGCCCACAGGTTAGTCTCAGTTACACACTTTTAACAGGCCTTTTATTACATCAATATATCAACTTTCTCACTGAATCAACAAACCACTGGGTGGTACTCTGACTGTTCCATTGTGGTTCCATCTTTGTCACAGGCAGTTTCTTACAATACAAGCAGTATCTGCTCCCTTTATTTTTGTATTCATGGCATAAATGCTTAAGAATTTCTATAACTAATACATTTATTTACAGTGTTGTAGATAAACAGGGTCATACTTGGCTAGAACAGAGGTTATCAAATTATTATTTAAAAAAATAAATATTTATAAGTATGTACAGACAGGCTACAAAGTGAGTATAGACTGTTATTTGGACATGTGAAACCTGCAACTCCTTTTGTGTGCTGCTGCAGAGACGATGTTTACGTTTATGGCATTTAGCAGACTCTCTTATCCAGAGCGTCGTACATCAGTGCTTTAAGTAGTTTAAGGAAGCTGCTTATAAGTTACTGCTAGCTAAGTTACATACCTTAACAAACCCTATCAAAGAGAAAAACAAGTACGAGGTTAATACACAAGTAAGGAAAATGGTGAATATAAGTGTTGGATGGTTCTGTGATGTAGTTTGTATATAACTTGAACAAAAAAAACAAAACAGATGAAACACATTAAAAATGTAAGCTGGACTCTAGTAAAGTCTTTTTAACTTGAATGATATTTGCTGAAATTCACCAAATGCACTTCACAGTTTCAACACTTTTTTCTTAAACTGTTTCAATGTTGACTTAAGGCCTGTGAAGCAGAAAATAAGATGATCTGAAAATTTAATATTTTCGATGTATTGCATTTTTGATGTATTGACATAAGTAGGATGTGTTGACTCATACTTACAAGATAAATTATTAATAATACAGCCAGACAATTAGTGTCTGACCTCATCCTTTGGGGTTTTTAAGTCTTCTTGGTTGCCTGAGCTGCCTTCATGTAATGTCCAAGTTAGAGTGAAGTGCTTTTTTAAACAAATAAATTAAAATGCTAGGAATGTTAGATTAATTGAAAAGCTTTAACTGACCTCTATATACCTGGATGCACTGCCAAAGTATAACTTAAGCGGGGAACACTGATTCTTGATGTGTATTGCAGTTGGGCTGTCAGATTCAGGAATGGAATGGCCATGAGTAACATTAGTAAATGACCTGTCTTTTTCCATAATCAGGTCATTCTTGCAGCCACTTAACAGCAAATAACTTATAATTCTATAGACTCTGTTTTTATTAGATATAGTTCTTACTGTAGTTATAAAATACTACCCTGAGAACCACATTGCATACGTGTCCTACAGTAAGTCCCAGGTTCACTGACATACGAAACATCCCTTGCAGCAGCATACCGGAATTACCTTCACACATTTGCTCATTGTGAATTTATGTTCTTTGGTCTTGTCCTGCTTTGTGGGTCTTCTGCAGTAAAAAGGATGTGGCTGTGAGGCGGCAGGAGCTGTTGGAGGCTGTGTCTCCTCCACTGCTGAAATATCTGTGTGAGAACGCTCGCTCCATGGTGATGGATAACGCCTGCAGTGTGATGGTTAGCGACATTTTGGGAGCGGCCCTTGGAGACGTCCAGCCTGCCATGGAGGCCGTGGCTGAGCTGGCAGCTGAAGACTTTGTGGCTGGTGGTGTGAACGGCCAGGTGCTTATTTATGTTTATACCATTGTTAATTACTTTACTTTTGGGAAATTGCTTTTAGAACAAGTAAAATAGCTTTAAACCTTTCTGGCCTTCTGGATGGAAATGACACTGTGGTCATTTTATTTAGTTTTGCAAAGAGATCATTAAAGCACATGTTTTGTTTTTTTTTAATTAATGGTGTGGACCATTGTGATTTTGATCAGTCTAGTCCAGCCCTTGTAGAATTGCTTATTTTGGATGTGGGCAATCAAATTAGGTGGTTATAAAACCTCTTTTAAAACATAGTATTAGTATACTTTCGTATTTGTATAAATTCATGTTGTATAATGGATGGTTTGTCTTTGTTCAGTTGGTCACTAATCTTATCTGTTTTTCCACCCCCTGCATCTTAGTTGCACATGGCTGAGCACCCTGCAGGCCATCTTGTGCTGAAATGGTTGATTGAGCAGGATGCCAAAATGAAGGCAGCGGAACGAGAGGGTAAGAACTAAACCAGGCCGTGTTCCTGAGGTAGCCTTCAGGTGTCCATATGTATAATATTAACACAAATAATATTTTGGGATTGTTTTCGTATGAAAATAGTATAGATGATGCAAGATCAAAACACATGGATTGCTTAAAAATCAGGAGATGATTGGTTTACTAATATTTAATTGACACAAATTAAATCAATATTTGGAATATACAGGTGTTAATAAAATGTATTGAAAGTTTATTGATGTATATGTAGCATGTATCTTTTGAAATAACATGGGTTACATTTCCACGTGCCTCAGACTGATGTTGATCGTTTGTGTCCACAGAATGTTTCTCAAGGGTTTTGTTGGAGAAAGTTGGTTTAGAAAACCTGAAGACCTGGACTTCAGTCAACCGTGGTGCCATTCTGCTCTGCTGGTGAGTGAGCCTTATTTGTGGTTATGTATGTTTTTGATGTTACACTTTATATACTAAACATCAAATCACACAAACCCCATGTAGTAGTTAAGTATCCACGCTGATGAAACACTGCTGCTAAAAAAAAAAAAATAACGCTTAAGTGCAGAAAGGAATGCTCATTCATGTTCAAAATGCTGTAATTTCTAAATATAAAAAAAAAACACCTAAAAGGCTCTTTCACTGAAGATTTCTTGCTTCTCCATCAAGCCTACGATTTCACAAAGTGCTTTTATTGTAAAGAGGAATTCCACTGCGTTTGGCCCTGTTGTAAGCCTTGTCGTATAGCAGCGCTGTCACATTATGCACTCCTCATGTTGGTATGCTAATAAAGGCCTATACAGTGGCTCCCTTTTCCCATTCATGTGAGGCAGCTCTCCAGTAGGCACCAAGCAGTGGATCACTTCACCCCCTCCATAACTCACCCTCGTCTCTGGGTCTTTGGTTCGTTCCACTCCCCCCTCTCCTCCCCAGTCTTTGTGCCTGACCTCCTCTAATCTCCCTAAGACTTTAAGCAGTGAGAGATTTGTCAGTTTCCCCCTCTGTACACCCAGGCTTGGACAATGCATTTGTGTTTTCATAGGTCAAGGCCATCCATTGAAGACATCGGAATGTGTTTGAATGTTCCATGTTAATAGTAAATTTGTAATTTATGAATTGTACTTGAAATAAGTCTGTTTGTCAGTTCCTCGAATAGTAAACACGGAATCAATTTCATTACAAATAAGAATTCCCATAAACATCTCATGACTGTTTAACATGCCCATGTGGTGTCTGAGTTAGCATAAAACCGGTTGTTAGTGTTAATCTTGTCTCAGCTGTTTTCTCTCCACCCAACAGCCTCCTCCAGAGTGCAGACGAAAGAGTGGCGGAGGAAGTAAAGGGTGCCTTGCAGTCCATGATTCCTGCACTACAAAAAATCCAGAACTCAAAAGGAGTGCAGGCTCTACTGGAGAAATTGGGCTAAAAAAAGGCAGTATTGATCTTCTGTTTTCACTGTTTGTGCTAGAGGCTGAGTCCAAGGTCGTAACTCATTTTAAAACACCTAGGCTTGTTTTCCCACAGCCTTCTCTTGTGGAATGTACAGAGGGGATTCGCAGCAGAAAATCCTTTGTTCTGTTGGACTCAGCTTAAGTATCCTTTAGTTTGTAATTATGCAAAACAAGCACAGTGGTTGTGCAAAGGATTTTGTAATTTTTTTCATGTATGAATATGTATTTAAATACAAAATAAATGACTACACACAAGCCCATGCCTTTTCATGTCAAAATATCCTTGGATGCTGTATGACGAACATGTTTAGCTGTTCCTTAATCTTATCAACAAGCCAGATTAACTTTTTTCTTTTTTAGAACTAGAGGCTGAAGTTGTTGCCCATGCCAACCAAATGAAATCTGAGGCAGTTAAAGTGCTTTGTGTGCATGACAGGACTGCCCCTGAAACCACAGAATCATTTTGACCATCACAATACTACAAAAGCATGTTTAAGCACAATTAAGCAGAACAAAGTTCCTGTGAGCCACAATTCAGAGATTGAGGCTATCCTAACTCCTCAAGTCCTGCAAGCTCCTAAATTCTGGGCCCCTGGGTAATGCAGGTGTTCACTCAGACAGGAACCAGAAGCTTGTACACTAGAAAATGAATTCTGCTGTCTTATTCTACTTCCATCTGTCTTCTCCGAGTGCTCTTAGGGAACTGTGAAAGAGCTTATTTGCTACAACAAATGCTTACTTAATGTTCAAGAATTAATCTTTTACAGATACTTTAAATAATTGCTTTTCCAATAAACAAGCTGCTATTGACCTGCAGTGACAGCTGAGAAGATCTGAGACTCAACAGGTCGGTGCTCAATATGAGTTGCAGAAACAGTCTTTGACCTTTAAAGGCAGTGAGTCTGGATCCATTTGTCTTTAGTAGCAGCAGCAATGCAGAGGGCTTTTCTAATCCGTTCGACACAGAACCTTGTTGCTTGAGGAAAGCTGTTTATATGAACCATAAATCAGCTTTGGAAGATTGAGACTTACACAGATGTCTAAAGAGCGAGAGAAGCACTGAACTATTCGTAGCCAGATGTTGGACCTTAAACTCATTTCAAACCTTGCTATTTTCTGCCCTGGATTATTTGTTTTATGTTACAATGTTACGTTAGAAGCTGACATCTCAAACGTCAGAGTACTTTCACTTGGATGAAATGAAGGGAATTTTATGAAAATAGATTTTATTAAAAAGTTTTTAATCCAGCAAAATTGAGTTACAATTGCAACATGGATATACAGAAGCAGTCTGAGCATATTTTAGAAAACGTATGATTAAGAAGCATTGTACAAATAAAGCTTGTATACGAAAAAGCAAATCACAATAAAAACAGGAAGGTGCTCAATATCAGACCTCCCTGGAGAGAAGAGGTGCGAATCAAATAGTCATTAAATGACTGACGATCCTGACCAAGAGCTTTGATTTGTTGCAGATTTCTATAAATCTCTTCCAGTGCAGAGATATTCTTGATTTTGTCTTATGGAAAATGACATCTTTCTATTAACTTGCTGTTAAACTACCCTTCACTACTTTTACTCCATATGATCCTAGTTGAATAATTAAAAATAGGAGAACAATTTATTCGCAGTGGAGGGGTGCTGGAGCGGTGGAATATGGTTTCTCGCAGCACTTTGCAAACCTCTTGGCAGCTCTTTTGGCAAATCTCACTTTGCCACGAGCCTTGACACACGAGGTGTACTCGTGGGATTTCAGTTTGGAATAATAGTCTGAGAACTTGTTGAATAAAATAGAAATGGGCATGCCATTCAGAATGATCCCAAAGGAGATGCAGGCGAAGGCAAATATCCTACCCAAGTGAGTCTCTGGAAACATGTCACCATAGCCCACAGTGGAGATACTCACCTGCAGAAGAAACAAATGATCAGTAAATTAATTAAATTAAATCTCATTTGCAATAAAACTCAGCTGGACAATCATTATTTTGGTGCAGTATAGTGGAAAACCTGATCTGCAGCCAAGTAGGTATAAGACATCTTTGGGGGATTATTTTTGAAAATGGAACGTGACACACAGATGCCAAAGGCTATATTTGCACTAAGTCTTAATACCTTTGCCAGGCCATGTTTAATAGCATTACCGTTATAAAGACACTGTGTGGGCACAATTCAGCTGTAAGGTACAGTTCCAAGTCACTACTGTAAATATTTCAGTGACTGATGCCAAAGAAGCCTTATTCAAACAGCATCACGACCTTTCTTAATGTTATTTATACTCTACCCAGTAAGCCACAAACCTTGTTGAAAATTTAGAACAAATCAAGACATATTTTGGTAAAGGGGGATGGAATCGCAGGAGAACAATTTGGGTATAAATCTTAGAGTTTGTGGTCTCTGCACAAAGGACTCTGCAGTTAACTTGAATGAGCTTGGTTGTCCCTGTTCATTCTTAAGTCAGTTCTCTAAACATACAAGAATATAGTTTTATATATTAAAAAGTACTCACAGCTGCCCACCACCATGCATGAGGTATGCTGGTGAAGTTAGTTTTGTGGACATCGTGCTCCACTGTGTAAACCATGGCAGAGAAGGTGAAAATTCCCATTGCAATGAAGAGGAAGAGACAGCCCACTTGTTGGTAGCACTGGCGGAGTGTGAAGCCAAAGGCTCGCAGTCCAGTGGAGTGTCGGGCTAGCTTCAGGATACGGAAGATCCTCATGAGACGCATGATGCGCAGCACCTGTCCCACTTTACCCACCCGCCCCACCGTCTCAATGTCGCTGTGGTGCCTTTGGTAGTCCTCGTCCTCAAAGCACTCCAGAATCATCTGCAGGTAAAGTGGGAGGATGGCAATCAGGTCAACTCCGTTCAGCACACTCCTGCCAAAACGCTTGAGGTCTGGCGTGGACACAAGTCGAAGCAGATATTCCATGGTAAAGAATGTAATACATAAGGTCTCCACATACTCTGCATAGGTTTTTCCACTAAGATGGCCATCTGGTCTTTTGTACTGCATCTCCTCCACCGTGTTGAGGGTCATAGCCACCAGTGAGAGTAGCACAAATAAGCTGGAGGCCACAGCCATGAGCTTGGCTGTGACTGAGGAGAAAGGTTTCTCCATGAGGTTCCATATCTTGCGCCTGACGTGTCCAAAAGCCATTCCTCTGAACAGCTCCTCATTTTCCTCCACCTCAATCTCAGCCTGCAGCTCTCTCTGCACTTTCAGCTGTTCATTCAGCTCATCCTGACGCTCCTCAAATGAGATACGGCAACACCGGTGGGTGTTCTTGATCCGGACGCCCCAATAGTTGATCTCCTCCAAGAAGTTGCGAGGACACAACTCATCTTTTATCCAGAGAACCCCAGTCCGGTAGAAGTTGAAGATATTGTGGAAGATGTCCGGATCCCGGTCAAAGAAGAACTCGTTGTTCTGGACAATGTAGTCATCACAGAGGTCAAGTTTTCTGTTGTGGTCCGTGTAGGTTGCAAGACGACCAATTCTTGTCTTGGGATATTTTGCTGCCACCCTGTAAGAGATCTGATACACTTTACCACCTACATTAATGTTCAGCATGTAGTTCTTAGCTGGAGACGAAAGCTTTAGAGGAGTGGACATCAATCGATCATCATCATCCTCCTCATACTCTTCGTAGAGGTCATAGATGTCCCGACTGAGTTCCTGCATCGAATTCCATGGCTTCAGCCAGTTTTGCTGGGCAAATGGAAGCTCGTCTTCCTCCACCGGATCACTGGGGCAAAGGTTTGTGCTCCCAAGTTTGTAATTGGGGAAGAGGCTTCGCCTCCTTCCCTTAAACTTGAACATTTTGTCAGGGTCCTCTAAGCTAAATAGAATCACAGGTTACGAAGGGTGCAATACATGTCTAATACCCCACCAGGAGAAGGATCATAGCGTACCAGCAGGAAGCAACACTGGCTGTCCAAATGTTGCTGACCCAGTGGATCTGCGTGCTTAACGGTTTAAATACCATTATCCTCTCTTCCAGACTCCCTCTCCCCGCCCCAATGTCTTTCATTTGCCTTACAATTACAAATCTCTTCCACAGGAAGTATTATCATACATGATGTACAGAAATGGGAGCTTTCCTTTACCCAAATTATACATTGCCACTAATCCTTTTCATCAATTGCATTTCTGGATTACAAATAATATTTGCATGGTTGTAAAGAACAGTAGAAGTAGAACTGACCATCTGCTACACACAACTGCAGTCCATTCGACATAAAACAGAATCTTGTAACAGAAACTGCACCAAAGGAGCTTGTTGCTGTTCACTTGTGACTAATTACTATGGAGAACACAGCAAGGGCAGGCATACATCCATATGGTATTAGTCGGGCTTTCTACGGTTCAATAAAAGGTGCTCCAATGAAAGATGACCATATAAAGCCATTCATCTTTCTTACGTTCCATGATGCTAACGATTTTCGAACAATCCTCTGAAAAACACTCTAAAAGGGATTAAAATAACATTTACTCTAATGTACTCTAAGGGATGCTGTAAAGTGAACCGAGTCACCCTAATCAAAACCCCATTACACACACACGTACATGCAAATTAAATTATTCTAACCTGTAAGACCAATTAAACTGAGCCAGTTAACCCTTTCACTCAACCCTGCCTCCCTATACATTCAATGTAGATCATGCTCCACTGATTTCTTGCACCAGTAAAACTTGCTGCTTGTGAAGGTTTTCACCCCCCACCACCCCCACCCGTCTTACATGTCCTACACGTCCCATAGGCTGGAACTTTCAGCAATGCTTTCTAGGGTCTACAGTATTTCCAACACGTTTAGAGTGATCGGAATAGATTGAACACTCTCATTTTATTTTAAGTCAAAGCAAATATTTCTTCACAATACAGAGCATTTAGTCCCCCTGTACAATGCTATAAAAAAGATCACAGGAACAGCACACAAACATACAAAATAGTTTAACAAACTTATTTTTTTTCTTCCTCAATACATTTTCTACCCTGGTACTATGACCCACCATAGCAAAATTGATTCAGTCAAATGTATACAATCTTATTTACACAGGACCATTTGATCAAAGTGCTTGAAGAATCCTGATTAATGTTTAAGATAGGGTTATGTACAGTGTTTTACAAATGTTTTAACAGCACTCCTTTTATAGAGCACAGGGTTTTTCCCCAGGGCAGAAACAAGGAGCTTTAAGAATGTGCCTCTGGAGGTAAATGCTCCTAAGGAAAACCCAAAAAGAAAACTTAACTGCCTAAAAATATGCATTTGCATTTAAATAGTCACACGCACCCATACTCACAAAAAGTAGGCAAAGGAACAGATGATGTCTGGATTCTCTCTGGAGTCTGTGTAGGCTCTCAAAGCCTCAGAAGCATGAGCTGTTGACTCGCTGAACAATTTTTAGGGGGCCAAGATAGGGGTAGAACCAGTGAAAGGCTATATCCTAGATTCTGTAATGCTTTGGGCACATTTAACCATAAGGAAGAAGTAATCCATCATCGTATTTCACACAAAAAGGACGCACACCACCCCCGAGACATACAACTGCAAAATGCACTTCAAAAGGCATCTGACTGTCAGTCTGCTGTAACATCAGCAGTTGGCAAAAAAAAGGTCCCAAGTTCATGTACGGGAGCAGTGTAGAGGCCTGGTTATGACAAGTCGTCTTCTGTGTTTACCACTGAAATCTGGAAAGAAACAACACTCCTAAGTCACCCTGAACAGGGGCATTTGCCAAATGTACTAATTTAAATGTTCAGAAACATCATGTTTATCGAGTTAGAAGAATGCAGTGTTATAGTGATGTTGTGATTACCTAGATGGGAGAACAAAACCCTAGTTTTTTGCATGTAGTACAGAGTACTGATACACTATATGGACCAAAGCATCTTAATTATTTAATTCAGGTGCCCCTCACATAGCCTTGACTTCAATTTCATTCAACGCCTTTGGGATGAACTGGAACGGAGATTGCGAGCTAGGCACTGATGTTGGGTGAGAAGGTCTAGCTCGCAATCTCGGTTCCAGTTCCAGTACTGTGGAATGAAAGGGCACAAGTTCTCCACAGAAACTTCTAAATCTTGCACGGCTATAACAGCTTCCAATGTTCTTGAAAGGCTTTCCACAAGGGGGGCGGTTAACTATTACAGTCTACATAACGGTCATTTAAGACACTGTTAGTATAATGGCCAGGCGTCCCAATACTTTTGTCCTTATAGTGTAGTTTTAACTACCTACACTTCCACAGTATGGGACCAATTATAATTAACAGTTTTTAATAAGACAGTAACATGCATTAGCATCAACGTTATCCATCACTTCACCGCTATCGTACCTCCTGCGTTCACTTCAAATGAGGATAAAAAGAGAAACTTACAGCAGGATATGTGTGACCAACAGAGGCAGTGTGTCTGCTGATGTCGATGTTCAGGTCCTCTTCTGTAGTTTTCAGGTACACCGGATTGTCAAAGTTCATGCTCTTTTTATTCTTCAACTGCCAGTTCCGCCACATTAAGTAACCGCCTGTCGCAGCCATGGCCAGCAGCACTTCAGGGCCAGAAAGAATGTATATTACCTTCATTTCATAATCTAGTTATAAATCCACCCCCTCCGTTTAACCAGTTCACTTGTCTGTAACAGAAACAAAGTTCTTCACAGACTTTGTACACACAGTGAAACAAAGACGTTTGCGGTGGTTATATTCCAAGAGCACCCGTGAATTGTGAAAAAAACAATTGTGACTAAAAATGTATAGTGTAAACCTTAAATATGCCCCAAAAACACTTTCAAAAAGTAAAGGTAATCCTGCATCCGTACAATACAGTTTACACTGAATTGCTGAACCGATGTTACCCCTGGATAGACTGTACTGTAATTCATACAAGTGCATTATCTTTGGTATAAGGAGGGTAGATACAGTAATAAAAATACAGGGCTTTAAGAAGAACAAAAATGAAAAACACGACGACACTCAGGTGGAACACCCGAGAAACTGTTCTAATGCAGGAATGCTGGACTGCGTCTGCCAGAGATGCGTCACAGGGCAGCAGCCAATCAGCAGCAAGGAAAAATAAATAACGTTCTCGGATTGGCCACTTTCAAACCTCCCGTGTCTGAGTACAGCAGTATTTCACCATCACAAGACGCTGTTTCTTTGTTTTATCGACAGTATGAAAATATTTGTAAAGCTATATTTTATATAGAAATGTTAAAAATAGTAAATTATATTTTTCTTAATTTAGCACTAATGCATCAAAAATCTGCAGCAAACTCAACTGCGAATTTGCGGGGGTTTACTGTATATAATATATAACATTCATTTTGGCCCGATGTTTAATATTTTAAACAAAGCTAAGTATGCTTAATGCCCCCCACCACACTATTACTATTAATGGTATCTTCTCAAAGGGGCTGTTGCTGTAAAGTTATGCAGCCATGTGGCTTATCTCCAATGGAATGTGTTGTGACTTAAGCTCATTTGTAAAAAAGGGATTAGATAAGAGACGAACAGCATAGTGCCCCTCCCTGAGTAAAGTGTAATGAAATGATTCAAGATTAACATTCAAAGCATTACAAACATTATGAAATGCTATATTTGTCTAATGGACAATAAAAAGCCTACTTACACATGGGTAAAATGGCCCAGGCAGCAGCTGATCCTTTGGCTGATTTCACCTCATGTATGGAGGTGCTGATATTTCCTTCTAATGGGATATTGGGGAGGTAAATAAAAACCATGTTAGTCTGAAAAACTGCTCAATCAACGAACAGTAAAAAAGGTCAAGTGAAGCCTGAGCTAGGAGGCCCTTTTAGTCTCAGGCCTGTTAAGCAAAGTGACCATGTAAAAGAACACACCACAAGTGATGGGATGACCTGGATGAGAGATGGCGCTCATGCATCAAATCAAAATCAAAGCAGCATGAGTGTCTGACAGCCAGCCAATATCCTATTTGCTATACCATGAATTTCTTCTTTAAGTATTAATTATTCTGAACAATAATCTGTGCTTTATGCTAAATCTGTGCTTCAGCACAGCATGTCTCCAAGTGTTAGGAGCATTTTAAGGTACAACAAAGTGGTAAAGCTTACCAATGGGCTTTGTCTGGGGGACAACCTTGGGTTTTGGAGAGGTTTTGTCTGTAAAATAGTTATTCAATCATTTGAAAGATTTAATTTGACACATACAGGAAACTAGCCTATGAGCTACTTTTGAGAAAAAAAAAAATGTGAAAAAAAGAGAAACATTCAAAACAGAACCTGAAAATGTGCACCTTTACACTTGCGAGTAGCCTGGATGAAAATGCTGCACCTGATGAACTAGGTTATAGTCCAGTTGCCTTAGCTCTCCAACAGGTCTATTTTTAGCAAGGTGACCACTGGTGCATCCAGACCCTCATTAATTAGGACAATTAGGGTAGCAATAAGTCACGTTAGGTCATTTTAAACTAAGGAAAATAAAAAATTGGAACCCACACGCACCCACACCAACGTCACTATTACAAGTCCTTTGTTTACTGCCTTGCAATGACCTTGAAAAGTTCACAGAGTTGCCAGCTACAAAGCTCTAGAAGCAAATTTCTTCCCAGCATGTTCTAAACACTATGAAGCCACTAATGAGGCATGGTTTCCATGCACATGCATCCTAAAGGCTTGCGGAGGGAGACTGCATTACCTTGAGGATGGGTGGGTTGTATGAGCACCCGCCCTTCATCGTGTGGGGCATCTGTAGAAACCACTGTTACAAGAGAGCAAAGTGATGACGCCATGGCCAGAACTACCATTAGAGTGTACTACCTACACACTAGCACTCAGGAAGCATCAAATGTAGAAACCTGACGTACCGTTAGAACTGAAGTAAAAACCGAAAGGCAAAGGACAAACGGCAGTAAGCAATGCAATGTGAAAAAGGTTTAAAACTGATAATCGCTTTTGAGATTGAACATTTCCAGCTAACATTAAAGTAGGAGTTTCTACAATACTCTAATAGCCCCATAACAAGCCCTGAAATGGCTGTAGTCAGAACAATCATGCGGTATATGGCTGGACAGTGACAAACCACACACAAATTACATTTATATTCAAACTAACAAATTGTAATGGAAATGGCAGATCAGCAAAATGCACACGTTCAAATGAATAAAAAACATTGAAAGGTTTTAAAAAAAGAAAAATGCATCTTCCAAAAAATGGAATGTGGGAAAAAAAAAAAAGAATATACAAAGACTAGCAAAAGAAAACACATGTAATAAAATTAAACACAACAGCAACTGTTAATTTCAACGTAAATGCAAATTTTCAAAAGCGATGTTCTATAACTGTCGTACACAATGTCAGATTTGAATTTGGAATAATGGTACAAAAATAAAATTGGCTTATTGCTTTATCTGCAATGGACTAAGGCATGTACATTCCAGTTTCAACAAACCAGTAAAGACCCTGCAGTCCTTGGTTGGTATAAAATGCGTCTGTGGGCCCACTGTCATGATTTCAGTTTGTTGGTCTTGTAGTTGTGAACTGAGGGCCCAGCTATGGAAGGCATTGACCATACAGACAATACAGAGTTTGGGTTCTTTATCTTCATCTACTGAAAGCATCCGTGTCCGAGAGAACACTTTACTGCTCCTTGCATTCTTCATGGAGGCAATTAGCGTGCTCTCCTGCTGGCTCCCCATTGCCATCAATGTGTTGCATAGTAAAGAAAACTTATTTCATTCAGAGAAGTATTCATGCAGCGAAGGCTGTCCCCAACCCGCCCCCCTGTGCTCATGTATTGGCTTTTCTATGCCAAGTACCATCTATATATTACTCCACATGGCATGTTTTCTCTTTGAAAAGAGTATTGAGAGCAAGACAGCCTTTGCCTCAGCTTAAAGAGGAATTTGGTGGAGAAGGGGTTGGTTGTTGGTGGTGGTGGTGGTGGG
>JBBPCW010000034.1:1708548-1720788 GCA_037974425.1 Phenacogrammus interruptus
AGAGAGAGAGAGAGAGAGAGAGAGAGAGAGAGAGAGAGAGAGAGAGAGAGAGAGAGAGAGAGAGAGAGAGACACGCATTTCACTACATAATTGCCACTCTTAGCCACTAGAGGTCAGTATTTAATAGGTATAGTTCTGATACTTCTATTTGAAAATTCCTGATTGAGTTTGGACATTTCTGAAAAATGCACCAAACTGACACCTGGTGGATGAGAAAGTTGGATGAGAAAGTTGTGCTTACAGGTCAATCACTGTCTGTTTGTCTCAGTGTTACTTCTCTACCTGGTTATCTGAGGGACCTGAATAGTCTCAAGACTGGAACCAAGAGATTCATGCCATAATAAAATAATATGATGCATAAAGACGTTTTCAAGATATGTCATACTATGTCATGCTCCAGCATTGGATGTGAAATCCTGGAGCCAGGCCTGACCCATAATACTGCTAAAAACCAATTCAACCTAAAGCTAAACTGAACACACATCAACATGTCTGACCCTGTAGGCAATGGGAAAAGACATTGTCAGAACTAAAATTTTGTTTAGAAAAAACCCCAATTATTTTTGTCCTTTTCCGTGTAATTTGAAAATACCATCTCCTTTTACATTTTACATTATGTGGAAGTTTTATAATGAATAGACCAACAGGAGATGTCAAAAGTGACTTAAAACCTCATTTCTTTACAGTGAAAACGGGTGATGTTTGAACATGCCAGCTTTTAATCCGGGATATACTTTTATTCTAAAAGTAACTAAACTCTGATAGTTGTTGTTTTTGTTACATATATCATGTTTACTGGGTATGAGTACACAGTGTATAAGAATGAATCATGTGTAGATTTGATGTATATGATTGTGGCTTCTACAGTCACATGTAACCAGGAACAAGTCATTAAAACCTGTCTTACTTTTCCACAGTGCTGGTTTCAGTTGTGTCCACAAAGACAGAGTCAGGCAACGGCACCTGAAAATGTAAGACATCATGCTAATGTTTATACTGAAGAAAGCAAACATCATCATTGTTTAACTAAGTTCAACGAAAATGGCCCAGAAAATGAACAGCAGTTTAACTGCAGTGGCAGCAGAAAAGAATAACAGAGCTATTAAGAGAGCATGATGTAAATCCCCACACAAATCTGGATCTATTTTCGCTGTAAGTGTTATGGAGGAAGTGACTCATGGGCCCAACCTTAATGTAACTTGTGACCCCATAAGCAGTGGGTGGTATGGATGCAGTCACTCACATTTTCATAGTCATCATCACTGTCTTCATCATTGTCCTTCGCTTTAACTCTCCTTTTCAAGGGGTTCTCCTCCACAGAGGATCGAAAGCTCTGGCCATCAGGGGACGCTCTTCTAAGAGAACAGTGATGTCAAACTGTGCACTTTCATGTGTACTCAGCTTTCAGCTTTCTCATCAGCAAATCACTAATCACAAAAGGATTAAAGAGGTGAAACAGCTCAATACAGCATTTATAAGAAAATTAAATATAGACTGCACTTTTCTATACTGAAGTCAAACAGTGTACCAGAGCATCTGTTCATCTGTGACAGAGGATTTTAAAGGGCCCATGTCTGGCACTTCACGTCTGTAATTTTGCAGTCCATTCCTAGCTTCTACTCAAATGGTTCAATTTACAGAAACAGTTCAACTATATTTGAAAATGACAATTTTTCAGCCTCTCATCACTTTACAATTAAGTCTTTGCTTTTACTTATATATGTAAATGACCTCTGTTCCTATTGATTGCACCCAAATACTACATCAGAAAAAATATTTCTACCTGAATTTGACAGTTTATACCTTAAAAAACCCCTCAGTCACTCATTTCATATCTGTGGGTCCTTTAGAAGGCAGCAATAATTCAACAGTCAGAAACAGCACCACATTTTACTGTTTTCTCCAGTAGGCTACTATAGACTGTTTGTAATAACAAACATCATCACTCATCTGCTATATATTGCTGAATGGACAGTAATATGTGACTGTGGTCATGGTTGTGACCCTGATGAATTCAAAACTGACTATGGAACCGGGTACCCAAACACAGCCCGCATAGGCCAGGACTCAGTTAAAAGCAAGAAAAGCAAGTAAAATAATGTTTTCAAAATCCCAATCTAAAATCAGAAAATAATGAAAGAGGACACCTACTGGAGAGATGGCCGACCAGGTTTGGGCTTGAGCCCTGGTGGTGGAGGCTTGGGCAGCAAGAGAGGAGATGTGTTGATCTTAGATATGGAAGCATTGGGCTTCCTCTCGTCTGCTGCTTTGGTCCCTGGGTAGTGGTTGTGCACAATGGGCACCCTTGGTTTGTCACCAGTGCTCAAAACCACTTTCTTCTCTAGGCCATGACAGATGGGCAGAGTGGATGGAGTGTTAATGACCACAGAACAAGGTGGTTTTTTTTCAACTGAGGGAAGGGTTGCCATGGACGTGCTTCCAGCTACAGACTTTTTCAGGCATGCTTTTAAGGGAGGTGGCGGAGAGGGACTCACAGAGCCTACAGAGACCCGATTCAGGACCGGTCTGGGAGGGTAAGATGGACATGGTGGAAGTGGGGGAGGGCCCTTGTTTATAGAGTCTTTAAGTATAGAAGGAATAGAGTTTGAGGATTGCTTGCGATTTGGGCACGGAGGGGTCTTTTGGGGCACGGGAGGTGGAGGTCCTTTAGGATGAGGGGGAGTCAAGGCGTCTCTGTCCAGTTGTGGGACAGGTGGTGGAGGGTAAGATGGAGGTGGTACTATTGGTTGACCTGGAAGAGCCATAGATGGGATTAATTATGTTGAGAAATTTTATTTGATAACATGTACATCAGTGGTGTAAAGTACTTGAGTAAATGGACTTCGTTACTGTACTTAAGTATTTTTTGGGCTAATTTGTACTTGTACTGAGTATCAAAAATATAAGCAACTTTTACTCTCTACTCAACTCCATTTCTGATTGAATATATGAACTCTTTACTCCACTACATCTGAACTGACACTTACCGTTACTCATTACATTGATTGTGCAGGACAAGTCAGCATCTTTATCTGCCACGGCTAATTTCTTGGGCGGAAGAGGCGATATCGCCATCTGCAGGGTGCTGAAGGTACTGGGTGCTATTTACCTAAATGTGCTATTTTGAAATATTGAGGTGTTCAATTTCATTTCTATATTAGGAAATAAAACCCCATAAATAAACAGTTTCCTGTTTTTCACATTTCTTGGTGTTCTTTGAGCCTACATTCAGTACGAGTAAAATACTTAAGTTATTTTAAAATCCAATACTTTAAGACTTTTACTCTTATTGGAATTGGTGACTTGTAACTTGTAATGGAGTCATTTTTGCAGTAAGATATCTGTACTTTTACTCAAGTATGGTTTTCAGGTACTCTTTACACCTCTGATGTACATAAAACGTAAAAGGTTAAAGCGTGTAAATAATATTAAACAGCTACCTGGAGAATCAGGCTCAATATAGTCCTCGTCATCACTATCTTCATCTTGTAACATATATTCTATTTGGGAAAAAAGAGCATAAGGCCCATAGAGGTCATTGTCATGCATTTGCACTAAGTACAGCACACAACAAATCAGAAAAGTCACACCCACCTGCCTCAGGGTGATCTGAGACATTGGTGATTTCCAGAGGGCTCTCTATTGGGCCGTAGAAGCTCTCAGCATCAGAGTCAGATTCACTAGAATAAAAAAGGAAGAAATTTAACATTAAGCCATTAATGACTGCATCCAAAACTGCAATACTCAAGGCTCAGTTACATGCACAGGGCCAATTTATCAGAAAAGGGAAGTGGTTATATCTGATGGTGTGAGGAACTCCAAGGGAAAAAAACTGACTATAGCTGTACTTCTGTAAACACAGTATTTAAAAGCAAGTTTTTATTTCATATATATTTAGCTAGAATGGAAAAGTCCCGGGAATAACACTCACGCACACACACAGTTGCAATTGCTGATCAAAGCTCTAAAATAAAGTCAAAACAGAAGCTCTCTGCTAGTCACCAGAATTTTAGATTTTTTTTCATCCTCATAAAGTAACTTAATTTAAAAAGATCTTTACATGTAACAAAAGTAAAAAGGTAGAGTTACCTTGCATCATAAACATCTTTCCTGTCATTATAGTGGTCTATCTCGCTCCTCAGGTGGCGCATCCATCTCTGTAGAAAATAAGAAATGCCAAATTTTGGAATGTATTGGGTCATTTCAGGCTGCTATGACACATGAAGAACCTGAATTTAACTACTTTTTTAAATCCAATTCATCAATTTCAGAAATGTTTCAGGAATTTTAGGATGACTGTAAAGACATTTTTTCATTTAAAAATTTCAAATATCCATGAACTACATTTGTTATTGTTTGAACATTTAACCCATGGAATAAATGGGTTAAATTTTAAAGTAAAGTTAAAAAATTTAAAGTTAAGTTATAAGTTTTAAAGTTAAGTTATAAGCATTTTCTTCTTGAAAAACGTTGGGTTTTATTAGGCTTTGCTTTGAAAAAGGATTTGCAAGATTATTCTAAATATACATCCCACAACAGGTCAACCAGAAAGTCCTCCCCAGTCTAGACAGATTGGATGATGCGTGGATAAAATATGGTATAAATCTCACCCTTCTCTCATCCTCGCTGGCTGCTGAGAAATACCATGTGCGGTGTCTCTTACTGAAATGCACGATCTTGAAGGGGAAAACGTTGCTGGATGTGGTCTCCTCTGCTGCCCGCATGACCCTGCCAACCAAACATAACCTACTTGTAGCCGTGTGCAGTAGCTTTTAGAAACAGGACATCTGCTATTGCATCATATTATCTCATACAGACCATTATTAGCATGTACAAAAACAAGGGATGTAAATCTCTTACTTCTTATGGTTTATTCAGACCACAGAATCCACTGATACATGAAGTAAGCATGCAAAGTAAAACTGAGGGCCTGATGACTTCATTTCTTAACTTAAACTAGGCTGATCAGCAAGCTATCAGGCAACACAGCTCCTCTGGAGGCTTTGAATTGAACTAGTGGTTCCCAAACCCAGTCCTGGAGACCCACTGCCCTGCCCCAACTATTTCCTGCCTCCACACACCTGATCCAACTCATATAATGTTTATCAGGCTCTCCATGAGCTGGATCAAGCTTTTTGAAGGCAGAGAATAAATGAAACGATGCAGCAACATGGGTTCCCAGGACTCGGTTAGGTAATCACTGTCCTATATGTTTCACTGTAAAACCACTAAGAAAAAAGTAAAGATGTCATCACTGGAATGTCTCGCATTTTTCAAGCACCAGTGTTTCAGTTCTGCTTTCTGCAGATTTCGCATTTATGTGAACACCAGCTGTTAAAAATTCAAGGAATATTTACAGTAGCCTTAGTTTGTAGTGCTGGGCCTTGAGGGGCTTTCAGCACTGATGCCTCACATACAGGGCTGGCAGAGAGGAGATCAGTGCCTTCTTGTGGCTGTATTAAAGAACTATTTTTACCAGGCCACAGCAGAGACTGGTAACTCCAGACAATAATTATACACACACCGCCCGCGCCATGTCGGGCCCACACAGGGAGGAACTGAGAGGATTACTGAAGGCTCCTCTGCGTCTCCCTCATATGTTTGAATATGGAAAATGGAAGAGAACATGTGAGACACATGCAGCTTCTTCACTGACCTGACCCTCATGCAGAAGCCACTTTTGGGTGCATTTGTGGGTGCAATTGAAACCTTTGTTAGCTTTTGAAACATGCATTCATTGTGCTCAATTGGGGACAGGATGTGGTGAACTAGCATGAAAAGACACGCACGACTACTGCAAGTGTCCTTTTTGAGCCCATGTATGACTTGTGACACTTCTCAAAGCACTCTGACCATTTTATCCTTGGAAACTCAACATTTATCACCCTAGATTCAAAAATTAACATTGGTGTCACCTGGTAGCAGGGTGTCTAGGTAAAGGCACACTTCTTTCCTTTGTGTGAGCAAGTAAAGCAGAAAAAATTAACTTGCCTGTTGTAGCCATTGAGGGAGAAGGCCCCTTGAGGTGTGGGCGAGGTACTTGTCTTGAAATAGTAGACGCAGCCTTTGTGGATTATAATGTAGCGCAGAGGCCCTGTGGGATTGGCATGGAAAAGAAAATATTCCAGGATTTTCAGAACCACATGTCAATCATTTGATAGCCTAAAGCACAGGCCGAAATACTTTTTGAAGCCAAAAGGAACAACGAAAACCCATGAAACACCGGTACTCACATTTCATTAAGCTGAATTGGCTCCCCCCTTTCTTGTGTAGATAACCAGCCAAGGTGACCCCTCCGGGCATGGTCAGAAGATTCTGGGCTCCGATAGCCCTCATGGGGACGGGCCAGGAGATCTGTGGAGTGGCCATACTTCTACAGTAGAGAAGAAAGTAGAGAGGAAAAGTATAAGACAAATGTATTGTAAAATGTGATCCCTTACATTGACCTGAAGTAAAGTTGTCATGACGCCACAAACTTCAATTTTGATATTAACACAAAGTGTAACTTTACAATGAGCTTATGATACAACAGCAAAACACAGAAAGCACTCGTTGCTTTGTGAAAAAGAAAAGTATCTTCCAGTTTTAATAACATTTTTTTTCAGCTCAGCCTCATTTTAATCCTCAACTAATACTCTTTAAGTGAAATACAATCTCAACCTGGTGCTGGTTTATTTGAGGAAGAATACTAGAAGATAAAGTGTATAAAATTGTTTCCCAGAGTGCTGAAAATGCACTAATCTTTTAATACTTTTGATATAGTCTGAAGTTTAATGCTATAAATTTATGGCATATGTGTATTTTGCATTTAACACACTTTAGAAAGAAATAATTAAAAGAACAGAAGCAGGAAACAGCAGGAACATTGATAAAAGACAAACTCACATAGGAAAAGCTATGTTATGTTATTCTTCAGAAGGAAAGTCTACCAAGTTTTCTAAATAGCGCTCCTACCCTTGTTTCAGTTTTGTCGTGACACATCACTGAAAAGTTTCCTATACACTCTAAATAGAACAATCAAATGCATCTTTGAACAAACAACGATATTCCCACAGGCTGTGTGTTTCCTAAAAACTCTAATGCAGTTCAGAGGCCCATTCTTAAAGTCGTTTTTCTTAGAATCAGCTTTTCTGCACATTCAAAACCAAAACTCTCAGCCTCTAGAATATGTGCTTTCATGATGCTTTTCATCATCATTCCTAACTGGATTTTGCAAGATTTCACAGAAAGATTTACTAACAGATTACTAACAGCTGCATCCATGCCAGATTAAAGACTACAGACATGTAGTAATAACAGTCCATACAAAAAAACACTGACATTGCAGCCACTTTCAGTAAGGTTATGTATTAAAACAATTCTTTCTTTGTGGTGTGGGGGTCATCTGATGGCTAGACTCAAATTTACGCAATTGCATACATATTGAAATACTTGTAATAACATCAATAATAAACTGGCAACTGTGACTAACTATTAGTTAATAAAGATACACCTGTAGAGTCTTGCCTTAATTTACACAAATTTTGACCATTTCCATTGGTTCGTGTAAATGCAGGAATGAAGGTTTGTGGTTTTAAATGGTGCAAAATTTGAGCTATGACATTTTCAAATTGCAAATTTCCCACTTGTGGGACTAATTAAGCTTTATCTTATCTTTCATATCACTGCGGCAATAGACTCTACTAGACCCTAACAAGACACACTGACTTTTCTGAAAACAGACCAAGCAACACCAGTTAGAATCAAAATGCTGAACCTCCACCCTATAATCAGATCGCCTAATGTTCTCTTTCAGATCCCACAGCTCTTTCTAAATGAGTCCCCTCTCTTACCCTCTCTCTCTCTCTCTCTCTCCCTCTCTTTCTTAGAGGCTGTGCTTACCTCTTACTCATTTGCCTTCTTATGCTCTTCACTGCCGTACTTTGACTGAACATGCTGGCAGCGGACCTTAGATCTGGCAGGAGATCCATACGAGACTGAGGAGCTTCTCGCCACAGTCCTAATAAAGCCAGTCAAACCAGCCCAAGCCCCCAGGCCAAACCTTGACCCTGGACCGGACAAAGCCAAGACAGGAAAGGCAGGAAACAGCACGCTTCCCATGGAATGTTCGATCCCCTCCTGAGCTCTTGATCGCAGGTTTCCAGCTGAGCTTTGCTGTTTCAAGTGCACTATGTGATGCCTGGTGCCCAAATAGTAGTCTGCAGATGCACATCGGAGCATATGAAGCAGCGAAGGATGGGAGAAAATCTGATTTCACCCAAATTGCCTTGGAAGCCTGTTGCTGGGTGGGGCTGAGAGATTATCTAGTGCCACGGAACAGCAGAAACTGAGGGCTCAGCCCAAAGAAAGGAGCTCGGAAATGTAGCATGACAGATACACAACATTACCCAGAAGTCGAGGGATAATTTGACAAATGGGGCAGAAGAGGGAATGTCTTCAAGAATGCAGGAATGCTGGCTGAATTGTGAATATGCCGCTGGAGAATTTCTGAAAACTCCACTAAGTTTAACCCTTCACAGCACTCGTAGATGCTATCTTTAGCCATTAAAACTGGTGAAGGCTGGTGTGGTTGCAGCACAGTAACAAATCCTCTGCTGACCCTCTGGTGGCCTTGACTTCAAGGCGCTTGAAAGGACAAAGGTCTTTATCTCTCCGGATTCTTTTGAAGATGAAGTTAGTTTCCACGAGGGACCAGCGAACAGAGTGGAAAACACACACTTGGCCTCATAATTTGCATCAGTAGCTGCCTTCCTCTCCCCATGAGTGTTGTGTAGGTAAAAAAAGAAGGTTAAAATAAGACATCCCACCTACGGAATGAAAAGTTGTGTGGGAGTGGAAGGTAAATAGATCACCCAAATTCACCTCAATTCATTGTGTCAATCCACCCAAAAGACTGGAACTTATTTGATTTTTATTTCTTAGTCTACATGGTTAGGTTCAGGGATTGATATCAGTGAGTAAGTTAATTAACCTTAGTGACAGCAAATAAAATCTTGCACCAGTGTTAGCAATAGAGGCCTTCAGAACTAAGAAGGCTGTCTTTGTTATGTAGTATTTAATGACATGACCCAATTTTTTTCATTTTCTATACAGAGAAAATCAATGTTTACATACTATGTCAAGCTAAATGGTTTCCCATATTATGAGTAATAATTATTAAGCATCTCTCACTGCTTTCAAGAAAATATAAGAGCAGTTCTAAAGCCCTAAGACTGGCAGTGCTCTATGTTTGCCTTTTGAGGAAGTCATGTATTTAAACGTTTGTTTCTGCAACTGGTAAAGTAAATTATTTCACATGTAAAATGCGAAGTCAGAAATTGGCTAGACAAACAATTCCATCTGAACCCCAGATCGCCCAGCAAACGGAAGCCAAGATCTTAATCAAGGGATGAAGGTTCACTGAAACCAGTTTAAACAGGGGGTCTGACGAACATGCCAGCCTCATTCAGCTAACTTCCTGATGTGGTTTCCCTTAAGATAACCCAGTGGTTTGGCCAACATGGGCCAACTCTCTTGAGTTCCTCAACAGGATGCGAAGAAAATGTGGCACACCAAGGTCTAACATTAAGAACTGATTAAAATCTCTAGTCACACAGATCTATGCACAACAGTGTGAGGCTTCATGTAAGTGAAGCAACATAATGTCAAGCCTCATTATTCACACTTTCTTCAGAGGTGAGGAAAAAACATATTTTACGGTGTGGATCAGTCTTGAAGGACCTGTATGTGATCCATATGCAGTAATGCCCAGCTTTTTGCGGGGGTTACATTCCAAGAGCGCCCGACCTATAGTGAAAAAACAAGTTGTTTTGTGAATGCATAAAAGTTTTTATATATTTAATTTCATTTTATTTTCCATTTTAAACTCAGTTTAATGCATTACCCTAAAAGAAAACGGGACAAAAGTATTGGGACACCGCAGCGAAGTAACGGTTTTCGAGGAATAACCCCTGATCTACTCAGGCTAAAAATACAAATGATGGCTCATTGGAAAGGTCTCCTGGAGAACAATCGAACTGTTGAGTTTGAAGTGTCTGGGTGCTCTCCCCACCGAGACGTGCAATTGGGAAGGTCGCGGGACAAAAGTATTGGGACATCGTGGCAAGATGAATGGTTTTCAGGGAATAACTCCTGATCTACTTAGGCTAAAAATACAAATGAGTGCTGGTTGGAAAGGTGTCCCCGAGTGCACTGTGGAGAAATCACACTTGGAGCGTGGGAGCTCAACCCTGGAGTGGAATTTGAAAAAAGTGATTTGAGTCTCCTTGTGTGAAATATCCAATATATAGATTTATTGCCACAAAAAAGCAATAAAAAGGCGGAGGGTATTTGCAGTTTCCAAGCTATTGTGGAAGTTCCACATAAAACAATTAGTTGGGTTCTCAAAAAAAATCTGCGAGTGCCTGAATCCATTACTCCTGATCTGCGTAAAACTGTGGGTTTACTGTACTTTTCTCATGTTGAGTTGTAGCAGAAACCTGGACCGCCTGAACAGTTCAATTGACTGATGAATGAGCAGTAAAATAAATCAGTTATTCTCAGTTGACACTACTCAATCCAGTTTCCCAATCGAGATTTGATTTTAGGAATCCTTTTATTATTAGTCAGTTTCTGTCAGCAGTTGGTGTCAATTAGGCAATACACCATTCTAAACACTGGAGTGGCATTTTAGGGTGTGGGCTGCTGGAATGAGTGTGTCAGGCACAGCCAGTCTAATAAAAGGATGGTGAATGCAAGAAGTTATTTTAAATCTTCGGAACAAAACTTCTCCAAAATAGTAACTTCACAGAAGGAGGAAATAACACTCTTTACTTTTAATTTAATTCTGTGTGTTACTTTTAGGGCATTTCTGCCCTTTTGAAAAGTCAAAAGATTCAAAGATACCAAGTTGTGTTCCGATAGAAACAATATATTTCCATGTCCAATTTCTGAATGGACAAACTACAAGCTTCCAAGAGACAGTATGCAGTCATTTCACTTAAGCGGTCCATGGATTTCCCCCCACATCATTTCCTGTCTCCAAATATGGGTACGTCGCTCATAACAGACAGCTCTTCTCACAATTATAGACAAGTGCAAGTGGCAAACACACAAAATGCTCTAAATGATACAAGCCAACAGTTTACTGAGCTACAACATGAGAAATGAGTCAACTTGAGAAAACCGACAAGCTGTTGAAAGTCCATGGGGTGTTGTTTCACATGCTGTGGGATGCTCACCCACTTCTTTACACACCCACCATCTGCATGCAGCTCTGAACCAATATGTGTTTATTATTTGTTATCAATTATGATGTATATTTTACATCACTAACCATGCAGTCAAAAGATTAGTCACAATCTGAGACTTGGAGAGTCAAGACGTGAAAGCATAAGAGACCGAAATGATTACATTTACACGTTAATTAGACCACTTCACACCCATTCTGTTTCACTTCTATCTGCTATTCAGGCAGTCGCTGACACCTTTTCATGTGTAGTCCCACAAACAACATTAAAATATGATAAAGTTTATATTAAAGGTTACGTATGGAAAAGGACCCAGAGAGCAAAGAATAAAAAAGTACTTACGATGCTTTCCGACCTGTCAGACACATTTTCACAGACTGTTGCGGATATACACTCGACCACTTTTTCTTCACTGACAGAGCCATACGTACAGGACTGTCACCATGTTACCTGGCTAAAGCTGTAACGCATAACCATAAGTGAAATGAAGCCAGCTTTGCGAACAGATCTTGACAGAGACAGTCTACGATCTGAAGCTTGCATAAAGTGACAAGTCACTTCCTACCCATAGCCACAACGTGAACATGGACCGTATGTGTCAGAGTGTGACTTCCTGTTGGCTGCTGCGGAGGCCAAGCTGATAGGCTGGATCTCATGCTCACTACTTGAGCTTATTATAAGGAATAGGGACTTTCCACCCTACCGCCACTGGCTTTTACAGTAGACGCGGTAGGCAGTAGACATGTATCTGTGCCACATAAAGGCCATTACACCTCTTCAGGAAGAACAGGTGTCAATATGTGTTGATGAGCTTTCAAATAAAAAAGGATTTGGGTTGTGAGGCCACATACTGGTGACATTTACAGAATATAACTGAATGCACCTCTTTTTAGGAAAGGTTTACCAAATAGGCCTTATCGCAAACATTGCATAGCAGAACTGCAGCCAGATACTCTTGGGTAGAGCTCGGATACTCGGATCCTTTTTCGGATTCGGCTCCCTCTGAGTCACT
>JBBPCW010000034.1:1748182-1759972 GCA_037974425.1 Phenacogrammus interruptus
GAGAGAGAGAGAGAGAGAGAGACATAAGCTCTAAACTAGAATTAAAATGTGCAATTTAGTACAAAGAAGCAGAATAAGATTTGAGAAAGAGCTATTGTCCTAAAATGATGACTTATTGTGTGCCATGACTGTGAAATAGAACTGAACAGAACAGCCCCTGCTGTCCATGACTGACTCTGCTGAGGGACAGCAGGTTACGTGATGAGTGGCCTGAGCCAGCTGGTGTGATTATTGCCGAGCAGAATGGGAAAGTTTCTGTAATCTTGCGGTGTTGTCGTGGTGTCTCTGTATCGTTGCGTTAATCCGTCTGTGAACCACGGGCGGTTTGGCAGCCAGGCCCTGACAGCGAGACACTTATTTTAACATTTGAAAATTCCAGACACAGACTATAGACATCTCGCCTGCGAGGTGAACTCAAGTGAAGAAAAACACATTTCTTCCCTTCTCTCCTCACTCCATAAGGAATCTAATGTAACAAGTCTTGACGCATCCAAATCTCAGTCTTTCCAGACAACAACCTAAGATTAGCGTGTCTGATGAAGTTTTTTCCCCTTTGTGATGTTTTTTTTTGTCACGTCAATACCGGAATCTGTACCTCACAGTATAGGAGGCATTTCACATACTGTATGTACTGTTTCAAATATTATTAGAGAGATTGAGGCAGTTATATTGCCTAAAGGTGAAGTCCATGACAGGAGATGCAAATCATAAATGCTGTAACTCTAATAACCTCTTAGCAAGGGTTTGATTTAATGAGCTCTCGATTTAATGACAATTCATTTTGATGTCTCTGTGGAATGCCCCACTGTCTGGCTCCGGTCCCCTGTAATATATAGCATCATACACTAAATAATATTACGTAATTCAAGGCTGCATATAAAGGCATACATGTTTTACGCCCCGGAGAGGAATTCACTGCAAACACAATATATTTCATATGTATATGGATCAAAAGTAGAGCCAAGCATTACCAATACACACAAGACAATATTATATAAACAACAACAGTGTTATAAAAAGGAAATAAACAATCTAAATTGCCATGAAACCATTGAAAACATGATGAGAAAAAAATAGTGTTTTTTTGTCTCGTTTGATATTTGTTTAATGTTTAATAGTTGTCTGCATTACTTATGCACTATTAAACTACTGTAATTATCTAAATTTGCTACAAGACACATATGTATTCTATACATCCTATATATTTGTATTGCAGTTCATTAAGTAATGATATATGTGCAGTTGTATGCAAAGGGTCAGCACCCCTGATTAAAATACCAGGTTTATTGATTTTCTAAGTAGTAAATAAGTTACACATCCTTTACAGAGAACTCCACTTACTACATTTGTTTACTATTGTGCATTACTGGAAAACAATGACACCTTTTATTATTAAATTTAAAATTATTAAATTTATTATTTATTCAAAACATCCATTTTGATTTCAGTCTTTTTTTAAGAACATTCTTATTCTTTGCAACATGATTCATTTGCTGAAACGGTTTCTACCACAATGTTGTAATGCACTAAAAATCTCATAAAACTACACACACATTTTGGATGTTTTTGTTTGTCATTATTTATCTATGTTGTATAACTTTCTTATTCCACAATACATACGTTAGAACATCTTAGGGGTGTACAGTATATTGGTTGGTATATGAATTGGCAGGTAAATGGTTTATTATCATCCTGATACTGAAATTACATCTGATAATTATAACTGACACCAGTTGCTCCAGTTCTGCTTGTACATGATGAACAGCGTAGTGGATAACACCACAACCCAACACATTCCATCCCATCCTGGCAATCATGTACCATTGCAAGCATTCGTCAGTGTTCACTGTAGTAATTGGTGGTTACCAGTATCAACCCAGAAATTTTGCATTGGTTCCTTCCTACAAGCCAAGAGTACTTCTCTGCTCATGTTTTCCCACATGTGGATTGTCATAAGAGTATCTAATGATCCTCAAAATAAGCTGACTCTGATCCAGCTATCCTGACTGGAATCTGATGCTTTAAAAAGAATTCTCCATTTATAGTACATTGTGTATGGTGAGGATGTGTCACCGTCTGTTTATATTTGTGTTTCATTTTTGCTCAACTCCATGAGTCATGATTAGTGTAGTAGGGCAAGCTATGAAATTTAAGCAACACCTGAATACAATATTTCATTTCGCTAAACATTTGTAATTTTCTTTGTCTGTGGTTAAGCTATGTTAAGTCTAAGTTATCGCATGCTTAACACTTTACAAGGAGCCTATACAATTAACAAATTATGTAGCCATTTCCCATCCTGCAGAATAAGAGAGAATAGAGATGAGTGTAAGATGTAAATGTTAAGTTATATAATGTCATGGAACTGTACATGCCACTATAAGTGCTGCAAAATATGATACTGTCTAAAATGATTTCTTATATCACTTGTTTCACAAACTATCTAAAAACATCCATTCTGCCTTAAAAACAGTCCCGAGACCTGTTTCTTTTTCTTCTGGCTTGTCATGCCTGGTGCTGAATGTTTGCATTGACTGGCCACAGAACCCACAGGAAGAGTGGGAGTAGAAAGGTGGGACGACAGTGGTAAAAAGTCATGACATCACAGGCTGTGCTGCGATTGGTCAGCTCCTCAGGCAACAGGGTTTAAAAGCCAGCCAGCTTTATGCTTCAAAACATAGCAAGAACTCATCCGATAAACTTGGAGAGTACTGATCTATTCCACTGTCCTCACAAGCTCCGAGAGTGCTGGATCTGCTCTGACTGTGGTACAGGTAAGTGACGACTTTTAAATACACTCAATTCTACAGCAAAGAAAGAAGTGCTAGAAGTTATGAATTCTATATTAGCTTTATTCTGTTGTCTTTATATATGTAAGAATGCCAGTTTCCTGCAGACCACCCAAACCCAGTGCCATTTAAGATGAATGCAATAAGTTTGGAGGGAAAGTTGTTGCAAACAGCACCAATGTAAGCATAAGCAAATCCTGCTTACTAGATGTGCAGAGAGCTTTGGAATCAAATGCAAGAATCCGTCACACACTGAAGTGCCCTCAGTGGCTAAGCCATATTCTAATAATAGTGGCTGTATATTTTCAACCCAGGCATAAGAACAATAGAAATATTGAAATGATTTAAAGCACTTTATTGTACTATGATATGCAGCAGAAGAAAAATGTGACGGATGTTGTGGTGTGGCCCATAAATCCTTCACTAATTTGTCAGCTGACTCATTTATTCCAGCAACATAACCACCAAATTAAGGTCAAGCATAAGAATAATAGCAATATCACTCTGAGAGTTTGGTTAATTACATTTGAGGTCTGCCTCCACAAGATCTTTTTCCACCCTTTAGTGTTTCACATCTCTTTCGACAGCACAATTTTTAGCTCTTGTGCTGCTATTACAGAGTTCCTAATGAGAAACTGAGACCTCTTCCAAAACATAAGTTAAGGTTTCTAGTTCTGGCGATTGCGGCCGCCGGTTGTCTACATATAACTCGGCGAATTATATGCTGTGAAAAGATCATTATAGGTGCAGCTAGACACTCGCTAGCTCAGCTTATACTTTACGCAATGCTATCGTAGCTGAAACAGAAAATATGGGAGATGTTTTGTGGCGAAAGCTGGTAGCATTTAGTAGGGAAGCCCTGGACCTTCTGCCAGATCGTAGTGGCGGGCTCAATATGGTCATGCTTCCGTAGTGGTGGGTTTGCCCTGTGGAAAAGCACACAAACCCAAAAGGCCTAGTCCAAGCTCATTAAACCTGTTTATAGGTTGACCATTATGAGGTTTCAATGAAGGCGATGCTCTCAATAAACACGTCCCCATTAGCTATGCACATCATACTCTACTACGCTTTATACATACTTTCTTCACAGATTTAAGCACACAACATTCTGTAATAATAACCTGCTGATTGGAATGGATTTATACCATATTACGTACAATCAGAAGGTGATAACCTCTTTTTCTTCCAGAATACATCAGAAGAAAAATGAAGGCCGTCATTGTGTTTGCGCTCCTCTTTGTCGCCGTTTACTGTCATCCGGTAAGTTCTGAGCCAAAGCTCTAACCCTCAGCATCTGCAGATGGCACTAATAACAGTCTAGAGCAGGGGTCAAGCAACGTTTTGCCCGCGGACCTGTTCTAAAAATAGCACAACCCACTATTGCTATAAACAATCTCATTTGAATAAAGGGTTATTTGCATGGACACATGTTTTGTTTCTGTTATAGAAAACTTTTGTAAATGGCTTTTAGAAGAGCACTGGTTCTATATAGCACCAAATATTCCTCTGTTTTTTGGTTCCATACAGAACCTTTTTCACAGTAAATATGGGTACATTTGATAGTAGTTTCATTTTCAAAATAGTTTAGAATAGTTACTAAATGATATGTGTTAGGGTTAATAGCTATGTTGTGTGATATGCTGTGTGAAATATACTTTTTAACACAGTACTTCTACTTGATTAACATGTATTATGTTGCATTTTTGCAGGTGAAACGTTCAGCAAGTAGCTCGGAGAGCTCTGAGGAACAAGCAGTTGCCAAACCGGTGAGGATTTTTCCTAGCACTGAAGATGCTTTTCTAAAACAAAAAAACACTGGATGCTATAAATCTAACGAAATTCCACAAATTCTGCCCACAGGCACCTCCAATTCTGCGGAAAACTGCCGAAAAACCAGCGCAGGTAGATCCCGCACAGGTAAAAGCTGAGTTAGGGTCTCTCGGGGCTGCACATTTTTTTCTATTGTCAATTCTAGTATTTATAATTCTGTTGTCCCCTGAAGTGCTTGGTGTCAAGTATGTGATAATTGCCACTTGTCACTTGTGATGTAGGGGACATTTCATTCTCTCATTGTGGAGTGCTGTTTGTTTCAGGCCATGAAAGCAGCAGCAACAGCAGCAGCATCTGATGAGGACGATTCAGATGAAGCTGAGGTAAAATACGTCTCATCCTCTTGACCACATCAGACGCCAGAGTATGCACACGCTTGCTAATGAAAGGCACCCGGCTCCGAAAATAAGTCTGTGTTTGTCTGGCTGTACTGTGGGTGACCGTGCCAATGACTCTCACTGTCTTGTGACTCCATTTCCAGGACCCAACTGCAGAATCAGACACGGAGGACGACAGCGCAGACACGCAAGAGAGCGTGAGTCACTCTTCACCACACATGGTGTTAAAACACTTGTATGTGCAGATGTAGCCAGGGTTGCACTGATGTACCGATCCTGAATTCACGGTATTGGCTGGTACCGACTACCAGTACTCTGTTAGGGCACTTTTGTTTTATAGTAGCAAAGTACATCAATAAATACAGTGTCTAATGTTCCAGCATACCTCATAGGATTAAGCATACTTTGTTTTGTATTGTTATAATAATTAGAAGAGTGTTGTCAAGTGTTGTCGGTATCATATTGAAAAAATTACGTAAAAAATAAAACATGTCATAACTTTTGCACAGGCTGCATTTTATGTTATATTTCCCCCAATATGCAGAGAAACTGTACAATAAAATGTATAAAAGTGCAATCTCTTTAGGGGATATACTTATTTAAATTTATTCTGTCTGTACGTATTACATATGTATGCATACTTACATCTCTAGTAACTAATGATCTTAGGCAACACTGGAATTCACATTGAGTTCTCAGGCTGTGCCATTTTTTTACACTTTTGCATAATATATAAAACTATACCAATCCATCACTGCATTGGTGCATCATTAATGATTCATGCTATACAATTGTAATCTACTAATTTATTCAAATGTAAGGAGTGAGAGCCTATTAATATGGATTAAAGAACCCAAATGCAAAATGTCTGATATCACACAACTGTCACAACTAAGTCTAAAATAGTGCCAAATGTAAAAATGGCTTCAAAGGTATTCCAAAACCAGCCTGGGGCAAAAGGAATTTGTACATTGCAATCCATAAGTATTACAACTATAACAGATATATCAAGGCTTCAACTGCAAGATTATAGATGGGTCCATTCTTACGTGCTGTTTTTTATCCAGGACACAGATGAGAGTGATAGTGACAGTGCTGAGTCAGGAGAGACTGAGGCCCCTACAGTCCCACCTGCAACTGTGGAGCCCACCGTGGACCCAAATATCAACAACGGCCGTGGAGACAACATGGGCTACCCCAGCGACTACAAGAAGACCATCATCTATGTGGATGCCAACGACATCGAGAAAATTCCATCTCCCTACAAGTACTACGGACCTGACAAGACAGAGGACGTGAACATTATCAGCAAGAAGACGGCCCTCGAAGATGTTCACGAAGCCAATGATGCAGAGAAGCAGCTGAAAGTGCACAAGGTAAACAAGACCTCTTATCTGTTAATGACCTCATGGATTTTGAGGCATCTTTTAGTCATGAACCGGTTTCTATTACCTGATTATAGAAATGAATCATGCCAGCAGCAACACATCTAGTAGATAATTGTACTGGAAACAGTTTTATTTAGTCATGAGCAGAAATTAACGTATCTCATTAATGCATCATTTTTAATTTGTGACTGTAATTAGTTCACTTACTAAGGTTCTGCACCCTCTACTGAGAACACACTTAAAATGGCATTTTTTAACTTTGATGCACCTTGTATTGGGCCAAATTTTCAGTTTTATTTTTCCCCCAACATGTTAAATCCTGAGAATAAACAGTAATTGCACATCAGAATATGCAGAAGTATGTTCTCTCTGTACTAGTTTTCAACTTGACCTGGGATGGAAAAACGTCTGCATCCATTTTTACATCTTTAGAATTTCTTTCTCGTTGGATTCTCAGGCTCTGCAGGTGCACAACGAGGTCCTGGAGGAGGACAGCAGCACCCCAGAGGTAGAAGGTCAGGGATTTGAAGCCGCCAGTGGGACAGAGGATGAGGAGCCCAATGCAAAGCAGGCAGCCCTGGGCAGTGAGGAGAGCGCAAGTGCCAGTGATGCCGCCGGTGAGAGTGCCAGTGCAAGCCAGGAAGAGAAGGAAGCCGAGTTAGACAGCAGCCAAAGTAGTGAGGAGGCCACCGCAACCCCTGGGGCAGCCGACTCAGACAGTGACGCATCCCAGAGCACTGAGAGCCAGGAGGACGAGTCTTCTGAGCAGGTTGTGGAGGTCACAAGCGACGTTCCCGACATCATTGTCGCCAAATAAAATGCACCATGAAGCACAAGACCCCAAAACTGCTGTCTACAGTGAAGAATGCAACCTTATCCAGAGTGGTGCTTTAAAGTGACTCACTTCATTGAAAAAAAAACCCAGTAGCAGAGCACAATAATACAGTTCAGACAAGCCTGGTCCAGGGCTGTGGCTGCATGATGCTACCTGTAATGAAGCAGTTTCATCTCAACCAAACATTTTGCACATTTATTTACATTGTGTGTATGTAAAATATTTTATTCTGCCATGTATCGTGATTTATCCTTAACAAATAAATTCTTTTTTCAAAAAACAATTACATCAATTATTATGTTCTACAGAATTTCAGACAGAGGCCTGTACTTTCCAGTTTCATCACCAAAAATGCACTGCAAAAAAAAATAAAAATTTGCACTGCATCTATTTTCTTCAGTGGAGGACTGTAGTGCGGTAGCAACTGTCATAGTAGAACCGGGTGCAACCTTACACTTAGGTCCAACCGCAAAATGTAACTTTTGTTTTAAATTACAAGTCTGCACTGCAGACATTTCAGCAAGTCAGCAAGTCTTATTTGCACAGCCCGATATTCAGGGTAAGAGTTATCGCAGAGCCCACTAGGTCTTGAAGAAAAGCAGACAGAAGCCTATTTTGGCTGAAATCCCTAAGGACTGCCATGTCTGTCATTACTGCATGCAGAGAATTTCAAACATTCCAGCTGCTAGAACAGTGTGCAACTACTGCAGCCTTCTCCTCTGTCCTTCTGTTTATTAGGCTAGACATCACTGATTCAAACAAAAATATTCAATAGGTCTTCAGAGGAAAAACCAAGGTGCGATCTGTTGACAGTCCAGTCTGCTGCCACCAGAGGGCCCTGTAACCCTTAGTGACGCACCAAAACAGTTTATGAGGTTGCAGTTCAGAAGATGCAAAGTGCAGTTTATATAATCCAAAATATCCAACACAAAATGAGTGTTTAGCCTTTCTCCTCCTTTCAGCTTTTTAAATACAAGCCCATTATCCATAGTTACCATTTTTATAGAAAAAAAACAACACTTTGTGCAGATTCTTAAAAGCATTTAAAGATTTGTGTAAAATCACAAATAAAAACAGCAAGTTATAAGCAGCAAAGTTAAGGAGTAGCTAACATAGTTAGCTAACTAACTGACCCATCATAATGAATGTGTGCAAATGCAGTACTGTAGATGAAGTTATGCTTATTTTAGAGCTTGTGTTTAACAGATCGTACCCTGCATTTCCTCCAACTTTTGTTTTTCCCTTGCTAAATGTACTCTACCTCTTTTGATTTCAGGTCATAAAAAAGTTAGGTGCATGTTAGCATGCTTGTGAAAGCAGGTTCAGGAAAATATATTTCATATATACTTATTAAAGAAGGGGTGAGAGGAAGCCAGGGTCCGTATCTTAAAACAATCAATGACATTACATCTATTTTTTATTCACTCTGTGGATTATATGAACCTGCTTTATACATGTGTGAACACACGATTATTACTTGACTTTATGACCAGCCTTCCTCTTAACTAATTTAAGCTTTGTTACCCCTGAACACCAATTCCTCACACCTGGATGTTGAACTCTGAAATGCAGGTGTTTACATACCTATTATTCTCCTATTTAACAGATTATTTACATGATTTTGATCTTGTGCTAATGAATAGACATTAAATTAAGAATTCTATTCATATTGAGCAATCAGTCAGATAATTAATGTAATCCAGCATGATGGAGTCACACACTTGTGTTGAATAGTAAATGTGACGGTTTGGTCAGTGGCCGTTAGGGGGCCCTGTTTTTTGGTTCTGTTTTGTCTGTGTTTTGGGGACTTTTATTTTGAATTCCATGTCTGTTTTGTTCATGTATCACGTGGTTTTGGTTTTCACCTGCTTTGTGTTTCAGCACTGATTGTTGTCTGTATTTAAGTTCTGTTTATTTGCCATTCTGTGTCAGTCCATCACCCTTACCACACTTGTTATGTTCAGTTTTGTAAATAAAGAGCCAAGCACAGAAATGGATGCCTGCCTGTCTGCCTTTCGTCATTGGGAAACATCACGGCAGCGGGTTAACCCCCGGAGCCGTGACAGTAAAGTAGAATGTAATCTTCATTCTGGACAGCTGATTAATTGATCATACCATAATGTTATATATCCTTTTCTTTCATCGATCAATTATATATTGGTGGCTGTTACTATGGCGAGGTGTTAATTTAATGTGTGCTATGCTGGGATATCAGGTGACAGTGTGTCAAACAGTCAGAATTTTCTTGAGTTCAGGCCAGAGTCAGATCTCCAGTCAAAACTTGTGTTTCAAGTTCTGGTCAGGTTTGAACTTAAACAGTGTTGTGTTTCAGGCAGAAAGTTATTGGGCTGTATTTAGGACTAAAATATGAAGTCTTTTCTGCTTTACTGTAGACAAATATCTGCAGAAGACATTTTGTACATTTAACCGCTCTATTAACATTTAAATCTAACGTTGCTGTTTAATTTTAATAGTAATGAAGTCCATTCTTTTAAACACATTGGGCATATTGTGTGTTTATGATGGTTACTGTGAGTTTAGTCCTTTAATTTTACAGTAATGTTACTGTTGCGTGTCTTATAGTGCAATTCTGTGTGTTTTGCAGTGTACAGAAAATCCTTGTCAAGGTGGGTGAAGGAATGCTTTGCAAATGCAAATGGCTGTTTTATTGCAGATAAGAGGCATTTTATAAACATTAGGATGGGTTTTTGTCAGTCAAGGATCAAGTCTAGTCCTTGGTCTGGATGATCTTTAATTAGCAGCTTAGGTTTGTCATGAACATAAATATAGTTTTATATAAAAGGAACAACGTTTTGATCATAAGATTTTCATCAGAATTTGTCTCAATGCATATTATTCTAGGACACCAGCTGCAACTCTTATGAAATGTATGGATGGAATCTCCAGGTTTATACAATAAGTGCATGATGCATAAACTTTGTTGTGTGATAGAACTAAAGGCAGGGTTGTATATTTAATATAAAAGGGAAGTAGTATTCCTTCAACCTCGTACAATGAAACCTTACAAAATTTCTTTACCACCACCATTTTTTGCTCAACAAATGATGAGATCTAAATGGAAATTTGTCACAGTTTTTGGGTGACACTTTGTTTTAATGCCCCATAAAAATCATCTGCAGGAATCTGGCTAATCTGTCTAGATTATCAACAGCATTATTAGGAGTAGGATAAGGTTTTCATTTGGTTTAAGGTAAAGGTTTGGTTTAAAGATGGATTTGCTAGAATATCTTTTAATAATATAACTTAAGGTTCAGTTACTTTTAATAGATGAGTAGGTGATTGTTAGGTAAAGACCAGCGGAGCATTGGTAAACCATCTGGATCATCCAAATAATGAGTTATTGCTATTGAAAGTGTGTCTTCTGAATATTTTATTTGATCTTAATATGTCCAAAGTGCATTGTATATTTATGACAGTATCCTACAATATAGTCCCTTTGGCATTAAACATACAATAAAACAAGAGTATACTTTTTGTTGACAATTCATTTGCAAGAGATGTTCAACTAAAAAAAGTATATAATAAATTAAAGTTTACCTCAACAGTGCAAAGCATAGTTAAACAATTGTTGTATGATCAAATCAGTGCGTGTCTAAACATTCATGAGAACCTTTCAGGAACAGGCCAGGAACCATAGTAGTGCTTTTAGCTATCCCCTCTGCGCTCAGTTGTCCTATCTGCCACGGTGAAGCAAGTGACATCTCCAGGTGTAGTGACTGTTTTTCCGGTGGTCTGGGTGACATCAGGTCTGATAGTGCTGAGAACAAACTCCTCAAAGGATGAAGAATCACTTGATTCAGAAGAACTGGATTTAGACCCACTGTTTTCACTGTTTTCTGAAGTCTCAGCTGACCCTGCTGACGACCGCGAGCCATCCTCATCCAAACTGTCACTCGATTCATTAGACTCCTCTGACTCAGAGGAGTGAAAGCGTGTGTTTTTCAGGTGTGTGCGGTGATTCCAAGAATTAAACTGTAAAAGAGATTTGACATTACTGTTAGTAAAGTCGCAATTAAATATTACAACATTTCAGTGCCAGCCCTCTAACAAAACAAGCCTCTGTTGTAACACACTGTTACACAGTAAGAGTTTACAAGTGACTTCAGACTATTTGAGCAGGGGAGCATCCATAGAATAAGCCCCACTTCTCCCCTCTCGCTTTTCTCTGATAGGTCATCTCCAGATGCCTAGGATTGATCTTTGACAATGATGTCAATAAAATACAGTGAAAAAGAGACAAAATCTAGAGAACAAGGGACTTGTCATGCATCATTCATCTATATCCACCTCAGTCTATCTACTACATGTGCCTTGGACCACAGTGACAGTTTGCATTTCAAGGATGACAATTATCATAGGATGAATACTATGAAAAACAGTGCTTTGAATAAATTGATGTAAATGTGTACATCAGTTACATCCATTTATGCATCCATTCATTATCTGAACTGTGTATCCACAAGCAGGTATTGCAGGGAGTGCTGGAGCCAATCCCAGAGGTTATAGGGCAAAACGCAAAGAAACACCATGGGCAGGTCACCCATCCAGACAAACACACTCACACAATTAAGCATCTATAATTCATCTGA
>JBBPCW010000034.1:1765844-1783081 GCA_037974425.1 Phenacogrammus interruptus
CAAATTTATTGACTAAAACTAGACTTAAAGGTCATCAGTTTTGCATGTGAGTGAGAGAGTGTGTGTATGTGCATGTGCGTGCATGCATGTGTGTGCATGCGTGTGTGTGTGTGTGTGTGTGTGTATTTTTGGTAAATTTTATTTTATTATTTTTTATTTTTATTTGAGGATTAATTTTGAACTGAAAGCCTTGTTCACTTACAGTTTGTTTAAAATAGAAAGTGACAAAAATGTGTTTTACCCAAAATAATGAATAATCGTGATTGCAATATTGATCAAAATAATCGTGATTATCATTTTGGCCACAATCGTGCAGCCCTACACAGTACCACAGTCAGTTTCATCAGACCCATCCCAGCAGTCTTTCATTCCATTGCAGATGAAGACCTCTGGAATACAGCGGCTATTCTGGTCACAGCGTAGGGCACAGCTCCTTGTAGCTTTCCAGCAGTTTGCTTCATCAGAACCATCCTGACACTGAGGAGTCCCATCACACACCTGCTTCCTTTCGATACACATTTTGCCACGAATACACTGAAACTGGCCTGAAAGAAAATGCCAGTCGTAATCAGCTGTAGAATCTCATATGACAAACCAGCTATAACTAAACACAATTTAAACCATAACGGCACCCCTATCCTCACTCCATTTCTAATTATGTGGATTTTAATTGGAGTGAAAATACAATAACATATCCTCCACAGGGAACTTAAACTAATTTGAAAAGAATATATAAAATACAAAAGTGTAACTTTTGACTACACCATGAACCTAAGCACTTTTCAAAGTAGTAGCAGAGACTGAATCTGCTGTCAGGAGAGGATTTAACAAAATGCAGTTAAAAAACAGCCAAGCCATTCTGTTTGAGTCATCTGACCTGGATTACACTGAAGGTCACACCCATCTTCATCAGAGCCATCCTTACAGTCGTTTTCGCCATCACAAACATGACTTAGCAGGAAACAATCGCTGCCATCCTTACAAAGTTTTGAGCCAAAACGGCATCTCAAGGGAGCTGTATATGTGCTCTTTTCAGCAGCACTTGGGCACTCCACTTCATCAGAGCCATCCGTACAGTCAGGGTGCCCATCACAGACAAGATACCTCTCAATGCATTTCCTTTTGTCCCAACACAGAAAGTCACCTAGCAAAAGGACAAGCAAGCAAAACAGTAAGTTACAACAAACTTTAGTGAGAAACAGACCAGCTATAAATTAAGCAAATTATGCAAAGCATATATTAAGCAAATTACCTATCTTTGAACATGAATTGATGCAGAAGTTCTCATCAGAGCCATCAGGACAGTCAGCTTTTCCATTACAGAGCTGAGCCGGAAACATGCACAACAATGTGGCTTTACATAACACAGAAGGACTTTCACAGACTGGTGTCCAAGACGGCAAAAGCGTTGATAAATCTTTGAAAGATTCTTTTTGCACCTCTTTTCCGTTATCTCTTGCTGTAAATGTCCACAAACAGTGCAATTAATACAGCAAACTGGCAGTATGTTACATTTCGAATTAACTCTCTGGCCTTCAATATTGATACAAGTCATCAGGTAGGGATTTTCAGTTAATCAAGTAACACTTGTCAAACCAATGACCATATTGTGTATTACCAAGATGCACCAAGTTTCATTACAAAGAGCACTATTTCATTGTAGTTGGTGCAGCACAGTCCCATAAACAGTACATTTCCCAGAAAAATCTCAACCTATTGTACCTTCCTAAAAATGAGTAAATGTGAGAAACGCAGATCCGCTTCACTCACAACAATTGGCTTCATCAGTGCCATCTAGACAATCTCGCTCTCCATCACACAGGAAGTTTTTGGGAACACAGCGGGTCTCGTCACAATGGTGGCTACAGCAGTCAGTTTCATCAGAGCGATCCAGACACTGCGGAGTCCCATCACACACTTTTTCCTTGACTATACACAACCTCCCATTTGCACACTGAAATTCACCTGAGGGTTCCAAGGAAAAACATGCTGAGCCTATATTGAAAGTCATGCTAATATAAACCAAATTGTAAACATATCCCAAATGTTTCTTTGAGTTAGAGACTGATGGAACATTTTAAGCTCCTGTAAAGAAATACATTCCATGATCTGCCCTACTAAATCAACCACTAACACTTTAATTAGTTCTGAAAGCACAGATGTAGTGCAGCTTTCTGGGAGATGTAGTGCAACTCCTCATGAGAGGATAAAATAAATGTCCAGCCCTAGTGTATATTCCTCCACAATAAATGAAGTTTTTTTTTTATATAGATGTTTCTGACGTAGAGGAAAGTTATCCAAAGGAAGATCAAGGTAAAATAACAGTCAAAAGCGTACTGATCCAAATCAATGCTTTTTTTAACCCTTACCTTTTCTGCATTTGCGTTCACAGTTCCTCTCATCTGACCCATCCTTGCAGTCTTTCTCTCCATCACACACATAACTAATGAGGACACATTTGCTTCCATCCAGGCACGGTTTAAAGCCTAGAGGACATGTCAGTGCTGAAGTTCCTGTGGCCTTTTCAACAGTGTTTGCTGTAAAATGAAGTCATTTAGTGTTAGGTTAGCAAACGTCTTTCTCTAAGCAAATTATCCTACATATATAATGAAGGGTCATACTGCAATTCTTTTCATCAGCGCCATCTCTACAGTCCTCGTTGCCATCACATAACTGTTGGTCATTCAAGCATACTGTCCCATAATCACAGCTCAGAGGACAAGCAGGACATGTGAACTCATCTGAACCATCAGGGCAGTCGGACAGCCCATCACAAACCAAGGCCTTCTCAATACATTTCCTTCTGTTCTTACACAGGAAGTTGCCTACACAAAACACACAATTACAAATCAGATCTCAAGTGAAGAGACAAATGCATACAAATGTGAAACAAACAAATGCATCAAAAAGGTCAATACCTGGATCTGGGCATGCCTGTAAACAGAAGAGCTCATCAAAACCATCAGGACAGTCCAAATTCCCATCACACAGCTGGGACTGACTGACACACAGTGAAGTGCCTTCACATTTTACAGTGGGACTTTCACAGTTTGTTTCAGTAGAGGGTTTATCTGAAGATACAGTGGCAGCAGCTGGAAAAAAGGTAGTAACAGGATTGAACAGAAGAACGTAAAATGAAACCTTGTCATATCAGCTGGTATCCATAACAACTCACGACAATCTGCTTCATCAGTGCCGTCTGTGCAGTCTCTCTCTCCATCACACAGGAAGGTTTCTGGAATGCAGCGGGTCTTATTGTCACAGTGGTGGCTGCAGCTTTCACTGCGTGTCAAGCAGCTCATTTCATCAGAGCGATCCTGACACTGAGGAGTCCCATCACACACCAGCTTCTTGTCTATACACATCCTCCCATGAGCACAGTGGAACTGGTCTTCATTTAAAAATATGTAAATTAAAAACAAAAACGCATGCATTATATGATTGATCACAAAGCAAGTCACTATTGTAATATGGGGTGTGATACAATTCTGACACTATGGCATCCCTGATCTGATGCATTTTTGATACTGCAAACCATCATTGGAAGGCTATGAATGCCCCTTCCAATGATTGTTTATTTTCCTATTCATTCAAGTTTACAAAAAGTGCTATAAACAAATGCTGTGCATTGTAGCACCTTTAAATTGTTAGCCTCAAGATAGTACACCAGCAAGTACTACTTACCTGCTCTGCACTGCTGCTCACAGCCATCTTCATCAGAACCATCTTTACAGTCTACCTCACCATCACATACATGACTAAGAAGCAAACATTCACTGTTGTCCTTACAGGGTTTTGAGCCAAAACGACACCTCAAAGGAGCTTTAGTAGGGGACACAGACCTAAAGGCTTCATCTGACAAGAGAGAAAGAAACAGCCTTCAGACAAATCAAGTACCAAGTTCATTTATTTCAACACACTAATGATTCCTACAACTCTTCACTGGTTACTAGTAATTCAGAAGTGAGACAAAGATAGTTTTGAAATTATCCACCGACCTCATTATAGCTCACAGAGATTGAGTAGCATAATCTGTGCTACAAATGTAAGGGATGTATGAAAACTGGGTGCACCAGCTGCGTACAGCAAACTGTTTACCCTCTTATTGAAAAGCTGACACAGCTGTACTGACCTTGCTTCACTTCTTTCATAGCTATGGTGACTCCAACAACTCCGTTCTCCACAGAAACTACCCTAACATGCGTCCCATCTTGCCGCTCCCACAAAGTGAGGACTTCTTTAAACATGGTCACCATGTAGGGCTCGTAAGCAGCCACAATCAAGCCTGGAACGGCCCATTTTTTACCAGCAGAGTGTTTTCTCATCTTCAGAAGACTCAGCACTTGCAACTCTACAACAATGTGAGAAATTCTGTAAGATCATGTGTAGCATTTCCAGGTCCTTGATTTATCTGAAATTGTTCATTACACAGATACTGTTGAAACTGGAAAACAGTACAAACCATTCTGGGAGTTCCAAAGGAAGCTGTTTGCTTTCCTGTCCAACACAATTTCTTTAATTCTCGTCTCAAAGCTGTAGATAGCCTTCGCATTACCACCCATTAGGCTAAGTTTCATGTTGATGATCTGACCATCCTCTAGCCAGTACAACTTGCCCCGCTGCCAATCCACAAATAGGTCATTGATCTCTTCTCTGGCCTGGTACAACTGCTTGGTGATACTCTGATCAGGCAGGATAATGTGGGTGACTCCAATAGCCAGTTCATCACAGGACACCCAGTACAAGTTTCCAGTCTTCTGGTCAACTTTAACAGTGCATGCTGAGAGTAATCATAAATAAGAAAAGAATCAGTCAAGTCAGGAAAGAAACATGATTTGAACACCGAAAAACGGCAACTGCAGTACATACCAGGTTTCGAAGTTGGAATGTCGTTGGACTGAGCCCCACTGAACCGGCTAGCCTTCACATGCCCAGTGCCATTGGCCCAAATCACCAATCCTCTTTTCCAATCCATGTCAAAAGCTTGAATGTCCTCATCAGAGGAGAAGAGTAGGGATTTCACAGGCTCCCCTGTTGTATACTCCAGGGTATATATGCTTGTGGGTGTTGCATAGGCAAGCTTAAAATCTACAATGATGGAGAAAGACAATTACGCTTAGTCCAAGTTAAGAGATCAGAGAACATGCAGTAAAAAAAATAATAATCCTATACATACTTTCACATGAACCTTGTGCCAGAGGAAGTGTCTGCTCGGGACAGAAGCAGGTAAAACCACCACGAGTGGCCAGGGAGGGGGAGCATAGCTGGCAGTCAGATTTTCTACATGGGGAGGAACCTACAGCATACATACATAATTAAACAATGCTACTTGAGTTTGACCATCTAAAAAGTGCTGCTGAAACTGATTTACCTCGAGGCTGTTGGAGTTCATGGTAGACAGTTAGGATTGGAGATGTTGCTTTCAAAAGGAAACTTCTTTGGTCGGGTTGGGCTTGAGGAGCTTGCCACAGGCGCCTATCATCAGTCCAGTAAAACATTCCACTGAATACAGCCAGGTTCTGAGCCATCCTTCCTTTAAAGAACTCCTGAAAGGTGTGACGTCCTGTGCCATCCACTTTCACTGTCTCAATTGACTGCAAACATTCAGATGACACAAAAAGTCACACTGAGCATTTTAAAGACTGTTATGGCCAAGCTGGACAGTTTTCACGGAAACACCTCGAAAGCAACTAATTTAAACCTTATTTTACTTCTGTTGGATAAGAAAGTCACCTTACAAACAACTGTAAACAGCAAACCTTTAAGCCAGGGGTTTCAAACATGCTCTGCATTTTAGTATTCTCCATGTTCACAACAAACTTGATCCAAATGAATCTCATTATATTACATTAGTTTCAGGACAGTGTGAGAACCAGAGGAGCGTACAAAGTGCTAAATCTTTGTAGAAGAGCAATGCAAAAAGCACCCTGCCCCCCCCCAAAAAACCCAATATTTTCCTGGGTTATGTGGCTATGACTGGAAAAGGGTAACAAGCTCTTACCATTTTGAAGTCACTTATCCAATACAATCGGCGAACTGCTACATCAATTGTAAGGCTTCTTGGCCACTGACCAGTTATAACAACCAGACTTGCACGCATAGAGCCGTCCATTCCAGCTCTCTCAATGGTCATTTCATCATTCGGTCCTTTGTTAATCCAAAACATCGTACTACAAGAAAGAAAGGGCACCTTAGCAATTAAAAATTGTTATACTATAAGAAACAGACAGAAGCAGAGACGCAAGTACATGCAAGCAAAACTGATAGTACTAACCTTTCAACCGGCAGAACGACTAAATCTGTTGGGTCTGTATCTTTGGACATGACTATGCCTACAGCATTCCCATCAGAGGTTCCAGTGTAAATGCTTTGTAGTTTAAGGTTGGTCCAGTAAAGTTGTCCATTGAGCCAGTCAACAGCTAAACATTTAATGCCACTATGACCTAAACACAGAAAGAGTGAACACATTACAGCATCGTTTTAAGTAGCACAGGCAAACCACAAAAAACCCCAGCTAACCTGAATAAAGCACTCTTCTCTTCTGATCTTCAGCTTTATAGATGTTTCCATTCCCATCAGCCCAATAAAGAAGGTTCCGAGCAAAATCAAATGTCACGGCTACAGGATCACTGTCAGTTTCAAGAAGGGTCTTGTATGCTTTGGCTTTCACAGAGATTAGTCCAATAAATCCCTTCTTGGTGGTAAGAAGTTTGGTGACATTTCCTTTAAATTGCAAAATTGTAAATAATTTAAAAAGACGTGAAATTAACCAAAGCATTCACCGAATTAAAAAAATGAAAAACGGTTCTGCAAGTTACCTTGAGCTTGGCATATCTTACTACCCTGAAGTTTGAAACCAGGATAGCATCGGCACTGAAATGATCCTTTGGTATTGACGCAGGTGTGCATGCAGGGCCCAAAAGACTGAGAACACTCATCAATATCTACAGAGCAGGGAAAACATCCACAGTAGAGGTCTTGCGAAACAAAGTGCAGCCTGGAAGCTTTTTACTCACATCATGAGTGTGGAGATCACAGAATATTTCTCTAGTCTGTGTCAAAATGGGAAAGGATAAAATACAGAACAAACAAAAGAAACCCCAACACACTTACCTTGACACTTAGCCCCATTTGAAGAGAGTTTCAGTCCAGTCGGGCATGAGCACAAGGCTCCCCAAGGCTGGTCAATGCAAGTGTGACTGCAACCACCATTTTTCATTGCACACCTTTTACCTAAGATAGGGGGGTGGGGTAGTGCAGACAGTTTGAGTTTTCTTTTTAAGTCTTCCTTTGAGAACATGAAACCAACGTTGCCTACCTAAACTATTTCAGATCTAACAGCCCAAAATGTTTGCCTATACAACACAGTCTACATGTTTTGTTTATAATGCTGGGAAAAGACAATATTGAGGGTGCTCATTATCTCAGAACACCACAAAGCCTGCTATTTATACTTAAAGGACACAGAACCCAGTCATACCACAAGTAACAGGCTCGTCCCTCCCATCAGAGCACTGGGCGACTCCATCACATCTCTCCCTCAGGGGCAGACATGTTCCATTCGGGCAGCGCACATTCAGGTCTCCACATGGCCCTGAAGTTCAACACACATGTTCTAGCATTATGCATTTATTCACCAGCATGTGTAAAATAAAGAAAAATGAAATCAATCACACTGCAGCTCACCACAACCCTCTTCATCTGAGCCATCTCCACAATTGTTCACCCCATTACAGCGGAGATGTAGGGGGATGCAGATCCTGTTCTTGCATGACCAGTCACCCAGAAGGCAGCCTGAACTTTGATTACAGTTAAGCTCGTCTGACCCATCAGTGCATTGGGGTCGTCCATCACACACCACTGCCTTGGTCACACACATGGTGGCATCAGCACACTCAAACTCCTCCAGTGTGCAAGCTGTGTAAAGACATGAATTTTAAAACATAATGGATACTTTGAGCAAATGGACATTTAAGTAATTACACAAAATAAAAAGTCTTTGTGGAGAGCATTGGCCTTAAAACTGGAAATAAATAAATACATTTTTATTTATTTATGACAGCTTTTTAATTATATATTTTTTGTGGCCTCCACAATAGAGGTCACAGCCTTAGGGTCCGTCCCACCAACAAGGACTAAGCCTAAACTTGGTCAATGCAACATTCTGAAGGAAGACGCTCCACTAAAAGAAAATCTAGTTCAGAGCTAGTCTTAACTGGTCAGAAAATTAGATTTTTAACTCCAATTTGAGATTCTAAGCATTTTCTCATACATCTTAAATTTAGCTCCTAAAGTTTCCTTTCATGACACAGATCTTTATCTCAAATAATCAGACAATAAAGAAAACTTACTTATAAATGTACCTTTACAATTTGTCTTGGCAATCAAATTCAAGTCTTGACTACCAAAATTAGACAGCTTTGAGATCCATAATTTTCTTAAAAGTGAAGAAAACTGTGTAATGAGAATAGAATAATCTCCAAATAATGTGTAACGTGTCCATTCATCTTACATGAACACACTACAGCACTACATTTTTATCTGCATTTAACCCATCACCAAGCAAATGGATTTAAACCCACAACCCTCCGGTCACAGGGAAGATCCCTAACCTCAGACCCCACCAGACCATCAACTAAGATTTTTTATTTCGGCTAAGACAAAGAAAATACTGTTGTGAGCAGTAAAACCTTTTCTGGGTAGTCACCGGACTTTACAACAGAAGAAAAACAAACACATACAGCAATCCATCTCATCTGAGCCGTCCAAGCAGTCTCCACTTCCATCACAGCGCCACTTCCGAGGGATGCACTGGCCATCATCGCACTGCCAGAGTCCATTCCTGCATTCCTCTGCCACACCTGCTGACCATGAGCTCCACAGTGAATACACCGAAATAACGCGACACCATGTAGAAACGTGTTGGTGCCAAACGAGGCTTTTTGGCGCGCTTTTTAAAAATGAACCTTTCACTGACTAGTTATAAATATTATAAAGCCATTTCTCCTGTAGTTAAAAGGCACGAAGCCATCCGTTTGGTTAGGAAATGCACTGTTGCAATTAAGAGAGTGAACACACAAGCCAAACAGACAAACTATTTTAGCAGTACACTGGATTTGTTGTAAACTGACTTTGGAACAGGGAGTGTTACCTGTTACTGACAACGTACTCAGAACTGCAGCCACTAAAGAGAGGAGCAGCAGAGCCATGGAGGCCAGGAAGAGCCGTATGGGCCAAAACACGAGTCAACCAATCAGAGACCGATTTATAGAAACACGGAACGTCCAATTAAGCCTGCGATTTTTTTTTTTACTGTGGAGAATAAGGGTATTGAGACACTATATGAACAAAAGTATTGGGACGCCTGACCATTACACCAATAGGGACTTTGATGACATTGTTGCTTACATTTTACTCCCCCCAACTCTTATAATAAACACACAGCACAAATGCTTTTAGTCCACAGAGAATATTTAAATGACATTGCATTCAAATACATATAGTTTAATATAGAGTTGTTCCTCCCCTTGCAGCTATAATACCTACTATACCTCTTGGATGGATTTTTACAAGATGATGTTCGATGAGAAGGCCTGGCTCACAATCTCTGTTCCTGTTCATCCTAAAGGTGTTAAATGGGGCTGAGGTCATGGCTCTAAATATAAATATACATATATAATATATATAATCCCTATGTTCACAGTAGAAAACTTCTTTATCATCTAACATCCCATATTGCTGAAATTATGAAAAACACTGTGAGAACTGTAAGCTGTTGGTGATTAAGAGCTCAATTGTATTTCTTTTTCTATCTACCCTGCTGTTCTTTTTTCAGCCCTCTGTTAGTAACATATTGATTTTGATTGTCCTGGAACTTTCAATTTAGAACAAAGAAATAGTTTTCAGCAGCAGTTTATACAATTTTTTCATATCGCCACTATTTCATAGATACACAATAGGATATTCTTTACATTGACACATTTGACAGATGCCCTTATCCAGACTTACATGGGCAAAGGTAGTGCTAATGGGCTCTTGTTGGTGTAGTTTGATTGAACCCCAGTCTTCTGGAAGGGAATGGTATTACCCAGTAATTTGCAACTGTTCATGTATTAGATTTTCATGAGTTTATTTATTTATTTTCACAAATTCTTTGCTCAGCCAACTCAGAGCATTTGTCTGTAAAGAAGCACAGATTACTTTTCCTTGCAGAAAGCATAATTTTATTTTAAATATAATGAAAAGAAAAATTGCATTAATTTGACTGTATTATATATATATATATATATATATATATATATTTTTTTTTTTTTCTTCTTCTTTTTTTTCCTTAAAACACACTCTTTTAATACATGTGCTGAGTGAGGATTGCAGTTGATACATTGCAGAGGTTCATGTTGGTCTCTCTGGGTTAAACAGTGTTTCTCCGGTTGCAGCTGGGTCCAGGCTTTGGGTGAAGGCTGCTGCATAAATTTGAGAACTCTGAACAGCTGGAGTTTGGGTAGGTTCATGTGAATCCTGTCTGGTGACACGGTGTCTTAAAGCTGTCTGTGTATGAGAGGAGGAAACGCTCAATTAATTACACAATGAACAGATCAGCATTAAGGTTCTTATACTGAGAACATCACAGAATCCACTCACATCAGATTCCTAGGCATGGCACAGAATGCATGAAATCTAAACTGAAATAAATTCTTTTGCTCCTATAACCTAAACTGGATACACTCAAATTAATCCCTTATGTTATTGCTCAGAACTGAATAAGACAATTGTAGTATGTATGAATTTACAGTCTTAGTGTATCTCTTGCCATTATTAGGGATGGAAGATCTATGAAACCTGAAGGAATTCAATGCCAAAGAAAGACTAAAGAATGAAAGCTAGTAGGGTCCAATTAGTACCTACATCTTCCCTCTAGCTTTCCTTCAGCCCCATTGGCATCTAATGGTACATTTTCTAATTAAACTTAATTTTGGTGATTGAAGAATCCTACAGTGACTCTCCTGCCCTCTGCAGGACATTGCTGAACAGCGCAAATGGACACAGAAACAGTTTTTGGAAACAAGATTATCTAACAAGGCTTTATCACAATATTGGTCTCTGCAATGCTGATATTCCAGAGAGCTTTAATTATATCACAGTGTTTTTGAAATGAAACTCCATGTGAATGAAACACATGTGAATGTTACTAGCTGTTTTGATTAATGAAATATTTATGCAATCCAACAAAAGTGAAATTATTTTTTGATTGGCCAAGATACTGCAATTACAGTGATATTAGTTTCCATATATAGACTGTAGGGTGAACTAGAGTCTTCTGCATACCACAGGGGGGTATCTGTAGATCCCAGCAGTGTAAATGCTGATTGGAACGGAGCTCTGAATTTCTGCATCTCTCGCATTCACAATTCTCAGGAACAGTTCTGCATTGTCCAGCTACAGAAGAGAAAATGAGTGGTTTGCTGAAGGCCAGTATTCTTAATGCCTCATGACACCTTCATGAAATTTCCATGAAAACTGACACGTGAGTGTTGTTACTCATTTCACCTTAGTAAATGTTATGGAACCTGATGCTTGTAGCAAGCCTTCATAAATGTTTTTGTATGTTTATGTCATGAAAGTTTTATCTATGTGTCACACAGCCTCATGAAAACAGGCCTTCTATAAAGTATTACCATACTTCATTCAAAAATGTGTAAATGCAGACCATTACACTTGAGGCTAGAAAGGTGGACCACCCTCAGATAAAAAAACCAAAACTGTTTATTGCATATTTTTATGAGGAATACTGATGTAACTGATTGATTGTAATGTAACAATTACACTTCAAAATGATTCCGTTTAAGAATGACATTTTGTACAATAATACATAGACCAGAAGGAATTGTGTGAAGAATGCATGAAAGACAGACCTTATATGTCTTCAAAACAAAGTTTGAGCTTTTGTGGCCAAATAAAGTGTTTCTGCTGACTATATAATATTCAGGGGTTGACATAATTTGCTGTAGTACTCTAATGAGTTACATTACATTAATGAATTGGTACGCACCCAAATTTAATTTTTTTTTACCTTACCATGGGCGCTGGAAGCCCCACCCCCACCAGTCGCGCATAGATTTACTTTTAACTTTTGAAAAGTGCCAAATGCTGATGAACTTGCAAACTGACTTTTAACCTAAATTAAATCACAGGTCTAGTCACCCGCGGGATTATTTGATGGCAAAAAAATTCAATCAACTTTCTAATATGATAGAGGGTGTCTTCTATCTCGCCACTAACTTTTTGAAATGAGGAAGACGCTCAGAGCGAGTTTCTGAGTTCAGCCTGTTTCTATTTTTGTGGCTGTCAAGTGAGAAAAAGCATCTCGCTCAGATCTGTGGAACAGGGGGAGATCACTCCTCTCTGGACCGGCAAGCAGGTCTCGTACCGGAGGGCCGTGAAGTCGAGGGGGCGGGGGCATGCAGTAACCTGTTCTGACTGATTTTTGATTGGTGCAGAAGTGATGTTCCCGGATTGACCGGAACCATATTTTTAAACGTCATTATTATTTTTCTTTTTAAGGATTTCCTTTCCTGAGTGGTGGCTCTTAAAGATCCAGTGTGAAGTTACTCAAATTAGGTACACATTTACACAGTGAAGACTGAAAACTGGTGTGCGTTTGTCATACCACATACGCCAATTCTTGCTTGCGTACCACTTATGTCAATCCCTGATAATACTGCATTTACAGTCAATCACAGTGTACCATTTACTTTTTTTAATCCAAGGGTGGGCCCAAACTTCTGACCTGTAGTGTAAATAATAAAAATGTACACTTTGTTAACTTAAGGAATGTGAAACACAAGTACACACAAAAGAAATCTCGATCTTTAGTTATGCGTAATGGCCTAGTACCACAGAAAAGCAAGAATATAGGTATATTAGAAACTACTTTTACTCTGAGATCAATACAGGCCAATAACACAAACAGGGCTGAATGCATGTGAATTTTGTTTGAATAGACCTGTGGGACAGCATTGACGTCTGCCACTGTCACTGAGGGTTTGACTGGAAGCGAGCGGACAGGTATTTTCCATCTGCCACTAATGATGCGATTGTGATGGTCAAAGATGTCCAGCTTCACCCAGCCACGTGGTGCCAGGTGTGTCACTTCTTGTCCATAGATGTCATAACCTCCTGAAGCCTGCAGCTGCATCACTAGAGAGATTGATGGAGCAGGCTGGACCCTAAGACAGTTGCATTATCATATTCAGACATCATTTCTACACAAATGAATTTCGTCATTTTTAGTTTTGTTGCTCATGATTAATTTCTTTAAAACTTTCATTCAAATACATCATAATTGTATAAAATCCTAAAAAATGAATATAGAACTGATATGTTAGATTTTATGTGCATTATTTTATACCACATTAGGTACTAATGTGTTTTTTTTGGGTGATGTTTTCAGGTTATCTGTCCTGAAATTTCCTTGCCACTTTTGAAATATGTGGCATTCTAAATATTATTTGAATTACATTCTCGATATTAAACAGATACTAACAATATGTCAATAATTTTAGTAGTATATAGTAGTATATTTGGTAGAATAGAAGTTTAAAATTGTATCTGCAGCCAAAGTGGTTTTATTTCTTTCAAACCTTAATGTCAAACCACTAAATAGTAGCACACATAATGCTCATGCTTACTCTGGTACTGCTTGCTTAGATGCGAGGACCGCCTGTTGTCTTTGGCTGTACTGAAAGGAGAGTGTGGGTGAACTGAGGGCTTCACAGTGGACTGGAGGCAATACAGAGGGGCTCCCCAGGGGCTGCTCCCCGCTGTACAGCCCTACGATCAGACGACACACTCTGTATGATGGACACAAGCCCAGGAGGAAATCATAGAACACCACAAAACCTGCCCTGCAACAACAAAGCAAAAGTGTGGTGTCCTCCACGTTGTTGCTTCATGCTTAGCATCAGTTAACACAATCAGTTTAAAAGAATAGTTTGGTAAAAGATTCAATTTACTTAGTTTCCCCCTTAGCCCAATATATGAGACATGCTTAAATTTTGCTTCTTTAGTTTTGCAGGTGTGTCCCAATACTTATGTCCATATAATGTAGTTAGGAAAACTCCACACAGTCTTAAACTGTGTTGACTTGTCCTGACTGGTTTCTGACACTGTTGTATGACATACTGTAAGATTAAATTCAGATTTTATTACTTGCTAGCAACATCAGCCTTGCGGCTCCAATGAAAAACCAAAGAAACATGAAACTGCATGATTTGAGATATTCTATTCTATTCTTTTCTATCTAAACTACTGTGCTTTAGTCCTCACTACTTCTTGTATTTAGTAAAATACCGGACAGACAATCAGAATGGAGTTTATTTACATAAATCTGTTTGTTATAAAGTCCAGTAAAAAATGTTAAAAGATAACAAGATGTATGAAAGAGAACATGAGCATGTCAAATATTTTTTTTCACTGAAATGTCATAAGTGGATAAAATGGAAGGAAATGTAAGATGTGTGCTCTTAAATGTTTGAATAAACAAAAACTAACGTTGGATCGTAAGGAGCAGGATCCAAGCCCTCCGATACTTCCATAGAGTTTCTGATGAGAGGTGGTGTTTGTGACCTTAGTTCCTCCTATGAAGATCAAGAGGGTTATTATAACAGTAGCAGTCATATGCAAATTCAGAGAACAACACTGCATATCCTGTCCACAAGTTTGGTGATTTTCTTGTTTTAACACACATGGCTCAACCTGTTCATTTCAAACTTTAGTTAGAGTGTTTGAAGCAGCAAAGTACCAAACTGTGCTGGACATCAGTCCTCCAGGTCAATAGTTAGGCACTCCTTGTCTATACTGACAAAATTATCAAATGTAAAGGCGACAGTTTGGCAAAAAAAAATAATTTACACGCTTATGCCCTCACTCCAATTCTATTGTGTGGCAAAAACCAAAAGCAACAACCAACCTGGCAGTGCATCGTTTGATGTTATTAATGATAATGCACAATACAGTCAAATAATACAATCTGTCTGATTACTCAACTTGATGTGATTTAAGGAAGCCTGATTTAAGCATTTTGGACACGCTCTGAACTCCACTTGGCTGATTTAATATAATGTAGGGTAAGTTAAAAAATATGTAAATTAGATTTGTCACCAAACCTTTGCTTTAAATTGAACACTAAATTCAGATTTACCAGAGGAGGAAAAGTCGCTAAGGTTGGCTCAACCTTTCTGCGCCTAATCAGACTCCTCAGACGATTAATCTCAGCCTCGTGTTTTAACAGTTCAATGTCCAACTTCATACTCCTCATCTCCTGTTCACTAGGTTGATCTAAAGAAAACAAAGACAAAAATCATGGACAAGTATAACGTACGACTGCTGTCAAACAGTCATGCAGATTTTGGAATGATATTCAAAGGACTCAGATCCCACAGTTTGCAGTAGTTCTGGAGAATCTTCTCTTTCTTAACTGCAGCTGCATGAGCTCCTCCTCCAAGCGCTGGTTTTCGAGCTCTGTGGATATGAGCTCTTTGTTGAGATCCGTCCTACTGTCCTTTGGTCCTGTGAAACAGAAAACACAAACAATGTTCACCTCCAACAAAATGATCTCAAGTAAAATTGTAGCACACAAGTAACCTTGTAAATAGCGTAATTAATATAAAAAAATCTTAACAATAAAGACTGCTAGTGCCTGGGCCTGTTCTACTGGTCCATTTTTCATTAAATGATCTCGAATTGGGAAGGGCAACTGTGAAAAATGAAGAGTTATGAGATTCTGATATAACTTGGCTCTTGGATTTAGCAGTACTTGGCCCGTGTTTTGTTCTCTCTGTGCGATAAGTCTTGGCCTGAGGTGGTTTCCCAGGCTTCGTTTCCACTTTGAGAGCTTCATTTAACAAGTCCTGCAGCTGAGCCAATATCTGAGGATCCTTCCCACCGTTCTGGAGGTAGGAGAGGTGGAGGGTACTGTGGAAGAGATTACAACATTACATGGATCTACTTAGAGTTCAATTTTATTTCATTTGCCAGCTCCATTTGCAGCCCATATGGAATTGGTCAAAGGGGTGAATCAGAGACATGAATATCAGGAACCTGAACACCTTACCTGATTTCTGTAGAAAGCGGTCCGCCCCCATAAACAGGTATAATGGTTTGTGCTACCCTCTCTCTAGTTTCAGGTAGACACAGGCATGTGTTTCTGCTTTGTGGAATGTCTTGCCTATGAGATAAGAGACATGACACATGCAGTACATGTCAGTCAGCACTGTGTAAGTTTGGGGTTTTGAAGACCTCTCAGGTGAAAATATGTGCAAGTAGCTGGTAGAACATGTATACAGTACCCAGTAAAATTATAGGAGGCATCAGGGCATTAATGTAGGCACCTGCGGTTGCTCAAAAAATGCATCACTCATCTCTTCCAGCAATGAGTGTCTTACAGTGACAGACAGTGTAACATGTGAAGTTCAGCCAATGACTTGTGAGACATGCCCTTAATACTGTACTTGAGTATCCAGACAGAGCTTCTGTTACGCTTAAGATGGAACTTTGTCAAGACGTGGGTGAGTCCAAAAAACATTGTCAAGTCTATTTTTATTACACACAAATTTCGGTCATTAACAAAATACTATAGCCTACTTGACTCATATTAAAATGTACTGCTCTGGAAAGATCTAGGGGAGGTCAATCAGTAAATAAAAAGTAGTGCTGGGCAATTATCGGCATTAACGTACTGCGTAAATGTGAAACTCATATCGCGCAGTAAAAAAAATATCGCCGTTAATCTGTTCACAAAGTTGGGTTGGGAGCTGGGTCTATACTACGCAAGCTATGCTGACTTTCACCTTGATATTTTAGCGCGGATGTACTCTCTCTTTCTCTGTCTGTCTGTCTCTCTCTCTCTCTGGCTCTCTTTCGTTCGTGACTTTTCCGGATCGCGCTTGTTTTAAACCTGTCTCACTCTCTCTCTCGCGTGTCTCTCTCTCTCGCGCGTCTCTCTCTCGCGCGTCTCTCTCTCTCTCGCGCGCGCGTCGTTCTCTCTCGTTTGTGACTTTTCCGGAGCGTGCGGAACATCTCTCTCTCTCTGTCTCTCTCTCGCGTGCTCTCGCTGTCTCTCTCGTTCGTGCGGATTGTCTCTCTCTCTCCCCAACTCTGTACCTCTCTCTCTCTCTTTCGCTCTCTCTTACTCTCTCTGTCTCTCTCTCGTTCCTGACTTTTCCGTATTTAAACCTCGG
>JBBPCW010000034.1:1783181-1799307 GCA_037974425.1 Phenacogrammus interruptus
CGATCTATGTAAAAATGTTCAGTTCCTCTGGTTTTATCTTCTATAACTATTGAACTGAACAGCTTTGCCTTAATATTTCTCCTTATATCCAAATGGAAATATTGTTCTTTAACGCATAATTTTAAAGGAAATGACAAAACATCAAAAAAGAGAAATGATGCAGTGTTGTGCAGAACTTCTGAATAATTCTAAGAAAACAAACATCCTGTTCACAAAAAAATGGCACTAATTTTATTTAATGTACTTCTGGTTATGTTTTACCATCCAACTGGTGACAGTGCAAGAGGAGAGTTACAGTAGTGTTTTTTATACTTTTTAAAATACTTTTTAATACTCATTAAATAAGATTTGATTCAGGTGATTCACATAAACAGTAACTCAATAGCACAATGAGGTGCTGATTTATGAGTTACTGTTGTGGAATGGTTGCCATACTCATAGAGATGCAGATACTCATAGAGATACTCATACATATAAGATAGATACATATAGCCAAAGGACCAACCCATATGTGTATTTCCTCTCTGTAAAGTCTACGAATAACAGTTCAAGCACAATAAAATACTGTATTTTTTTACCCAAAAGAAGTGCATAAGTAAAAAACACAACTATTCTACAGTTAACACAACTATTCTACAGTTACCACATCCAACCAACATTTTTCAGATAAGAGTACCGGGTTTCGATGGCAATGAGACACGTCTGTCTGATCAGCATCTCCGATACAGAACTTCTCCTGATGCTTCACCAGAAAATGCGAGGACCTGAACGTCATATAACATGTGGGACACACGAAGGAATCCATTGCTCCAATAAAGTCCAATAATGTAGAACATGTGGCGAGTTAATGGTCTGGGTGTGCAGTTCACACACCTCAGTGTATTCAGCTGCTCTTGGCAACCGCAATACACACCTGACGCAGAGCAGCGTCACCTGGTGGACACCGGTGGAAAACCAGTTGCTTTCTGTAACATTTGGTGTCTTTTGTAAAATCAAATAACTTTCCAATAAAATCCAGTGTTTAGTATCACTTTAACAATTAGATTCAGGCATGATCACTCATGTTATGTAGTATAAAATACAAGTTTTGGTCACTGGAATCCAAGATACACTGTAAGAACCAAAGTATTTGGACACACCTGTTTCTCAGGGTTTGGACTTGGTCCCTTACTTCCAGTGAAGGACAATCTTAAAACTTCAGTATACCTAGACATCGCCATGGACAACGCCATGTTTCCAACATGTTTGGGGAAGAACCTTTTCAATTCCACCACTTCTGTGTCCTAGTGCACATGTAGGGACCATAAAGACATGGATGGATGAGTTCGGTGTAGAAGAACTTTACTGACCCATACAGAGCCCTGACCTCAACCCCATCCAACATCTTTGTGATGAGCTGGAACGGAGATTGCGAGCCAGGCATTCTCATCCAACATTAATGCCTGACCTGGCACACATTCTCATAGAAACACTCCAAAATCTTGGAAGGCCTTCCAAGAAGAGTGTACGCTGTTACTGCTGCAAACGGAGAGCAGCAACTCCATATTTAAGTCTATGTGTTTGAATGAAGCGCCATTAAAGGCCCTGTTGGTGTAATGTTCAGGCGTCCCAATACTTTTGTTCACGTAGTGTCTTAAAATCCTCTGTGTGGGCTAATAGCAGATGGGGCAGCATAATTTTAACGAAACTAGTAATGAAAAACATTGAGATATTGTTCGTTTGTGCTGTGTGTTTATTATAGGGGTCGGGGGAAGTAGAATGTAAGCCGCATATGGGAATCTTATCACAGGTTTCTTGATGAAGGAAAACTACTACGCCCTATTTGTTTCTTCTTTGTTGAATGGCGGATGGATATGCCTCGCGGGTTTGATGAAGCTGTGACGCGGTCTGTACTCCGCGAGGCTGCTGTGAAGAACAGACGGACGGCCGCGTCGACAAACCACAGCCTACGACCTGGAATCCACACGTCACTGAGCGAGTGATGAGCTCCACTGGCCAATAGGAATCGCGGATCTCTTTGCATAATTAATTTTCGCCACGATTGACTTTGAGCATGCGCGAATAGAAGTGAGCCGTATGCGCACAGGGCCCGTCGTTGAACCAATAGAAACAAGAAGGCGGGACTTAGGGCGGGGAGTGTATCGCGTTCCGTGCGCTGGGTTAGGTTGTCCTCATGAGAGAGGCCGCCGTCGTCTGCTGTTGCTGCTGTTCTAAATTTTGGGCTAGAGGGAAAGAAAATTCAGTTTAAAAATTATTTTTTGACGCTTAAGCATAGAGAGAAATAGCAGGCTTAGCGGTGGAGTGTAAATACATTTTTGCGTTGCGGCTCGTTCCTCAGGTGAGTGTTTAATTTTCGCCCGAAGAGATAAAACTGATGGGGCGAACACGTCTCTAACCTGTTTATTTTTCTGTCAAACAAAGTGGCGAAGCCTGCGAGCCTGGAAGTTAGCGTTTTATTTTGCTCGGGCATCGCCACGAAAACAAACGCACGCGCCTCTTTCTTCACTAAACCCCCACGGCTTTTCTTCTACCCCTAAAAGTCCCTTCTGAATGCTGTTGTGTTTTTAATCGTGGCCGGTTCCAGCTCCATTCACGCTCCGAGTCTGGGCTCGTTTGTAGCCGTTAGCATCAGTCTCTCTCTCCCTCTCTCTGTCTCCCTGTATCTCTCTCTCCCTCTCTCTTTGGGACTCGCTCGGGCGGTGCTTTCATGCAGCCATCCAACACCTCAGTTTCCAGCAGTCCTTCTGCTTGAGGTAAGCGTTTGGAAGCACAAATCCCCTTTACAAGAATATATGTATTTATAACTCTTTGCACCGAGCTAGCTTCTGCTAACGCTGCTCCGGCATTGGCCTGGCCTATTTTTTAATGCATGGGTGCGTTTTTTTTTCCTACCCCACCAGCTTATCGCTTTGTTTTGCTGTTCAGTTGGTTGGTAAAGTTTGATGTCTTTTATTAATCGTTAAGTTGACTCGTTAAACTGTTATCATCAGCTTTATCTGTGTATTATAATGCTGGGGTCTGGTTTGGCTGGTCTTCCCTCACCGTCAGTTTTGCAGTAACTGCTCCCAGTAAAACGATATAATGCTGTCAGAAGAGAAACGTTACTTTGTTGAACTGATGCTATCCACCAGACCTTCCCACACATACTCCACTGACCAAACGAGCAGAGTAAAAATATTTAGTCGACCGGCGAGTCATCAGCCTCCACGGACCTTAGTCCTGAAACTGTTGTATTAGGTTTTTTTTTTTTAAATGCTTATGTGTGGATGTGTCTTGATAGCTGTGATGCTCTCACACACGCGTCCTGCTTGCCACGGCTCCCCTTACAGTAGATGCAAGAGTCCTCCAAGACACCAATTTCCACTTGCACCTTCTCGTCAATTCCTGAAGCCTTTCCAGCTTCAGTTTTGAATGGGTCTGTATCAGAAGTGGCGGTGGGAGGGGAACAGTGAGTTCAAAATGCTGCTTTGTTGTTTTCTTTCCCCCGTCCACTAATTTTTCCATTTATTTTGTCTCCATCACTGTTTTTGCTGCTCATTTGGAAGGCATTCTTTCTTCATTGTGGCTCGTTTCCGCTATGATAAATAGGCTTATGGCAGCAAGGCCCTCTCTGGGAATTGGCCATTTTGTAAAGCTAACGCAACAGCGCTGGATTCCTAATGTTTACTTCCACTTCCTCATGTTCACAGCCTCCGTTTGCCGGGCTGTGGACTCAGAGGACCTGGCTGTCCCTGCAGAAAGAGAGCCAGATCTCTTCTAATGGCATGGTGCGTCTCCTCCTTGAGTGGAACCAATTTTCAAATTAAGCTGGGAACGCTGTGAAATGAAAAGGCCTGCACACGCACGCCCCTTCTCCATGAATCAAATATTGAGCTTTTGGCTCGCATTATCTGTAATCTGCTCTCTAGGGCAGTCTGTGCCCCTGAGAAACCAAGCTCTCCATTTTTCATTGTAAATACCTCTGCACTGTTTCATCTGTTCACTTGCAGAAGTCAGTAACTAACCTTTTTCTCTAGTGTTTATAAGAAATGTGCCACAGATGCCCTGGCTTAAAATAAAAACCTAGCAATTGACTGAAATCATGGAGTACTTGACCTAATTACTTTGCCGCTGCCTGGGGGGAAACTGACTGAGTTAGTTTTTGTTACTCAGTGAAAGAAAAGTTTTTAAATCTCACTGGTAACCAACTTTTACTTGTTGAAGTGGTGCTCTCAGTGCTTGCGAATCAGGGAATTCTCCACGTCATCTAGGTTGAAGGGGGCGTACCTCGTGTTGTGGGAACAGTATTGAGGTTCTTCTCTAATCCCTTTTGAGCCTGTGTTTTGCACAGTCTGTCATCAGACTTTTTGATTTCTGTTTTTCTTCACTCAGGTAACCCTGCACCCCCTCCCTTCCCTGTTCCATCTCCTAAGCGCCTCTTCCTGCCCCCCCTACCCCTCCTCCCTCTAACGCTCCCTCAGAACTCTAGCCCAGTGGCCCTCTTCCTACAGCCCTGTTAGGAAAGCGGGTTTTTCGCCCCGTTTTTCAAGCCTCCCTCTGCATCTGTAACCTTCCTGCCCAGGAGGGGGCTGACCGAGCACTCTTTCGAAATTCAGACGATGTCGTCCATCTTGCCGTTCACCCCTCCGGTGGTGAAGCGTCTGCTGGGCTGGAAAAAGTCGGCCAGTGGCTCGGGCGGAGCGGGCGGGGGCGGAGAGCAGAACGGCCAGGAGGAGAAGTGGTGTGAGAAGGCCGTAAAGAGCTTGGTGAAGAAGCTGAAGAAGACCGGCCAGCTGGATGAGCTGGAGAAGGCCATCACCACACAGAACTGCAACACAAAGTGTGTGACCATCCCCAGGTACGCCAATGCCAATGAGAATGTCATCTCCCCATTAACATACATGCAAAAATGTGCCTTTTCATTTCTTCACACACCCTTTTCAAGCCTTGCTTTCTCCCCCTGCTGTCATGCAGTTTGTTTACTCATAGCTGCCAACTTTATCCTAATGTGCTTTAAAACAAGATAACTTTGCAGTTTGAATTGGAAAAGTATTCAACCCAACTAGTGGCAAGCTGGCAAATTTATTGCCTTATTTCATAGTCGATTGGTGAGGGTGCACCTACCGCATTAGCACTGCTTTATTTTCTTTTTTGTATTGTCTGTGCCATCCATCCACAGTGTCTTTGTTTCAAGTCTGTTAGATTTTACTTCTTTTTAATTATACCTTTCCCATGTCACTTCATCAGCTCTCTAAAGCGTAATCATCATGTCCAGCATCATGAATGTCTTACTTTTACATGGATGGACATGAATCTAATCTAAAATGTGGGAAGACTGTGTAATCCTAGATCTTGCAGACTCAACAAATTGAAACCTTGTGTTTTACAAAAAAAAAAAACGCATTATCACCAGTACACGAGAAGTCATTTAAAAAAACAAAACAAAACACAAGCACATTTCAGCATTTTCCCTTTACTGACACGTGTTTTAATAAAGGAATAATTTATTTTGAAACAGTGTTTCTATTTAACACTCTGACCCGCCAATAAGCAAGTATAATTGAATAATCAGTTTTTACTCAAATGAGATCAGTACACTATGTTTCACCTTTTATGAATCTTTACTCAGACTTAACAGCAGAGATGACCCACATCAGCTGATTGGGGTTCTTTCATCTTGTCAAGGGAACTTTGCTCTCATTTGCTCTCTTAATTCCCTTGAGAGCCTGTCTAGAGAGAGTTCACAGGGTGGGAATCTTTGCTGCCAGTATGTGTGTGTGGGGGTTTTTTTTTTGCGTTTTTTTTTTTAAAAAACTCTAATCAGTCTAACCTTGGAGATTGGTGGGAAAGGCTGAGAACATCATTGTCTACGGCAATTCTCATGTTTTATAATGACTCCTAATGCAGACTCTCGCCTCAGTCTCAGATCTTTCATTCAAATATTAGTGTACATTTATTCATTAAGGAGATAAAATATGGACATCTCCAGCAAACCATGGCTGGACTTTTTTCCCCTCTAGTAGACCTATTACCTTTGTTCTAGATGAATGCACGTACTGTTTGTGTTACCACACTGTTAACCAGATTGATTTACTTCAAGGTTTTGAAATAAGCACTAGAGCCTGATTAGTTTGACTAATGGACTTGAGTCTTCTTTCTGCCAAGTGCTGATTTTTAGCTAGGTGTGAGAGTAGCATTATAAATGCAAAAGAAATGTTTTAAATGGCTAGAAAACTTATAGCCATTGTAAGCTGATGTAAATATTAAGCTTGTCAGTGTCTTATATTTTGTCCAAGTTTGAGCGATCTCAGCATCTCAACTGCAGCTGCTTTCTATTTGGTTAATTACTTAGTAACTGGGGCCCATTGGCAGGCTTTTGCTTGCTCATACATTGCTAAATGCTGCATGTTGGCATATAATTACAGCAGTGTGGACTTATTCACTGTTATTGTTTATTCCATTTCAAGGAAAACAAACCCTTATCTGTGCTAATGTGACTTCCGGTTGAAGCTCCTGGCAGTCTCAACTATCAGCCCAGGTCCTTTTCAGAAGAACACTGATAGTATATCTGCAGGCATGCCTTTAGCGAGTGCAGGGATGCAAAGAGCGCTTTTTCTACCATGATCTCTCCTAGCGAGAGCGATGGGGTTGCATTTCTAAAGCATATTGATTGTAACATTAGCACTCTGTTGTCTGGCTGCCCCTGTGTGGTGGTATTAAGGCTCCATTTTTATCCACTTCAATAAATCCGCTGAGAAAGGAAACTGTACATGTACATATAATTCCATCAATTACTGATGAAGGAGGACATAATGGTCTTCAGTTCAGTATTTACGCAGAGCAGATGACATTATCTTCTAAGCAGACAGGATATAACTTCAGTCTTCTTAAGGGGGTTGATGACAAGAAGCAGAATACTGACTGAGGTTTAAGGAAAGATGGCTACAGTCAAGCTTTTTTTGTTCTTTGGCTTTACACATGGAAATTTGTTGAAATTTGAAGCAACATTATTTGATCCAATATGATAATGGTATTATAATCTAAATGTAATGGCATTAGTGGAATTAGTCAAGCCTTAAGCTAGATTTACTTATGAATTTTGAAGCTTTTGCCAAACCCAAGCTGTATTGGCTAATCTTATTACTTACACAATGTCTTGCACTATGGCTTCAAAGGAAAATGGCTTTTCACTAAATATTACTTATTTTTAGGTTTCGTTGTTATGCCTTTGCACTCAGTCCCACTTTTAGCCTGAAATTTATTTATCAGGATACAGAGTGCTATACATTACAGGCATTCACTGAAATGATAAGTTTACACCTGCCTCTTACAGGATTATGAAAATTATAACTTGGCATATGTTAAGAGGACGCAACCTGAGGAGGAGCGTTATCGGCAGTGTTGCTCATTTTTGGTCATCATAACCCAAGATTATAGGCTGTGGACATATGGTTCTCTCAGATGTAGTGAGCTGCTTCTATTTTAATCTCTTCTGGGATAAGTTTTGAGCCTTTGACATTGGCATGGAGTAGTGGGGTGCTAGCAAAATGTTTTCTGCTTAAAATAACTTGCTGTCTTTGGTAGATAAGTTATCCTATCAAAAGAGGGAGCTATAGATTAAAAGACAACTTTATTTTTTCCTCACTGTGATAAGCATGCAGATTTGGTTTAGAGTGGCTTTGGCCTCTTGAGACAATGGACTGGTAGCAGATGGGTTCTCAGTGGTGGAGTGAGGTTGGGGTCTCTTGCACTGCAGGGAATTGGGGTTAATACCCCCCAAAAGTGTGTCACCAGTCTGGAAATCAGATGCTCCCTGACACTGGGGTTGGTGAAGCAGGCTTAAGTGCTGTAGTTTAGCTGAGAACTATAGTTCTGAAAACGGCACAGTTGTATTATAACAAGGCTTTGCAAAGATTCAGTTGAAAAGGAGTATACAGGAGCAGTTCTCAAACCTTTTTTTTTTTAAATTTTTTTTTATTTTTTCTAACTCTAAGGCTCCCTTTGTGGACAGTAAATGCCCACTTCAGCCCCACATCCCAGAACCTTGTTGTCGCCCCCCCCCGGAGTTATCACTGACCACCTTATACAAGAGACATTGTGGTGTTGTACATGACGGACAACCCTTTAGCGAAGTGACTGAGAAATGCTGGCATGTTTATACTAACTAGGCATGCAACGGTACTCGGTAAAATACCGGACTGTTCGGTACACGCTGCACGGTTCGGTACGCCCTTGTGTACCGCAGTAGTTCGATTTTGCACTTCTTTTGAAAATGGCGCTTAATGCTTACCATACTGTTAAGCAGCAAGCGCCAATGAGCGAAAGCCCTCCCCCGAGAGTTAATGTCCAATCACGGTTGTGGCTCCACCCTCTCGCCCGCCCTCACACTGACTTAACTGGATCTGAGCTCGCAGCTCGGCACACAGATACAGAAAAAAAGAAAAACAAACAAGAATCAGAACCAGAATCAGAAAACTTTATTTATCCCGGAGGAAATTGTTCAAGCGTGGCCAGCACTAGCGAAAGAGTGGAGAGGCAGACGTTTGAAGAAGCACTGGCTTCGTACAAATCTACAGGATGGATTTTATATGGGTTCACTGTAGAATGCAACAACCAGGGAGTCAAAACAGTTAATAGAAACGTCACTGTTTGTAAACATAGCCTAACACCTGTCCCATAAGCTAATGGAAACATGAGCTATATGGCTAAGCGTAGTCATGCTGAGATAACGGCTCCTGAGCGGACTAAAAGGTAACTCTTTCTATTTATGTGGATGCTGATCTTTTCGTGTGGTGGAGGGCAAATGAGAAAATTCCCCCATGTTGCAAAAGTTGCACGTTGTCACCTCTGTGTCCCAGGAACTTCTGTTGTGAGAGAATTTTCTCCACTGCATGACCTGTTGTAAGTGCAAGCCGTTCTTGCCTTGCAGCTGACAGTGTTGACAGGCTTATCTTCTTACAGAAGAATCTTATAATAGCAGAGGAATAATTACCTCATGCCCACAATGGTAATAATTGATAGTGAACTTTACATTGTGAATGTAGCTGAAGTATGTTTCCTCTGACTACTGTGTTGTGTTTAGAGCACTTTGAGGCACTTTAACATTTTTAAAAATGTTTTTTTTATATTTTATAAGTTTGAATTTTATACATGTATTCATATTTTAATCATGAGTAAGGCCTTGTTCACATGGACGTCTGATGCCCTGCTGACGTCGATCAAGCGTCGCTAACAAACGCCACAAAAACGCCAATGGCGTTCAGAGTGCGTTCATTTCGAACGTCTGTGGATGAGGCCTAAGAGACAGTTTATTATTTGTTTTTATTATTTGTAGTGTTATATTATTGAGCACAGAGTTGCTGGAATTTGTTCAAAATAAAGATGAAAATTTTGGGAGAAAAAATATTGTTCTCTTTAAGCACAAAACACGTACCGAAACCGTGGCCCAAATACCGAGGTACATACTGTGGGATACCTGTACCGTTGCATGCCTAATACTAAGGTTTACTATAATAATGTTACCTACCATTTAACAGGTACATTTTGTATACAGCAAATTCAGTTTTTGGGGAATAGGTGAATTGACCACTCAATTGCCCATAGGTATGAATGTGTGCGTGAATGGTTGTCTGTCCCTATATGTGGCCCTGCGCCATGCTGGTGACTGTCCAGGGTGTATTCCGCCTTCGCCCATTGCAGCTGGGAGAGGCTCCAGTACCCCCCCCCCCCCCGAACCTGAATGAAGGAATAATGGGTAGATAATGGATGGATGGATGGAAATTCAGTTTTAAATAAGTAATAAAATAAAGAATTCTCAGTAGAGGTGCATCTCTTTTAGGAACTACTGGTTCATAGAATTAATTCCTGGAAATGGTAACTTTTCAAACTGAAATATATTTTCCCTCCACATGTGAGTAGACTGTATCCAGAGTAGAAATTAAGATAATTTTAGTAACTCTTGTGTGTTTGTATGAAATAAATGGCTATTGTTATCCTGATAGTTATTGTTTTATTAATTGAGAATAATAGAATGAGCATGGTTGATTTAACTTCTATTCATATCAACTAATGATTTGGCAGCTGGTCTTTTGGACTAGAAGAATGGCTGTTAATTTGAAAGTTTGCGTTCTGCTGCGCAATTCTCTGTGTATTCGAGGAGCATGTTGAGAAATCTCCCAACTACTGTTATGTTGTAACTAAGCCCTGTTCCTCTGAAGCATCTCCTGTCTGTTAATGTGAATGTGGGTAGTTTCACTTCTTTACTTGCCTTTATTTTAGGCTTTGCCATTCGCCTCATTTTCCCCATTGTTGTGCAAATTCCTGCACTGTGACAAACACAGCAAATGTCACAAGTGAACAAATGAACATTTCATTTTGCTGTGATTAACAAAAGAAAAACTGAGATTTTTTGTAGAGTATGTTTTATTAAAGCAAGTAATTGCTATTTCTTACATTATTTACTTAAAATGCCTTTTAACAATGTGCTTTTTAATTTTTTGGGAGGGTAAATCCTCCAGTTGCCAGCATTTTATCAAGTAGTCTGCCTGGCACGTCATTGTAAGTTAATATCCTGAAGCAAAGGGACACCGTATACCTACAGCATAACTTCATTCAATATCTCAGGTAACGCCACTGAATGAGCATCACCCTTGTGACCCTGTCAGTGCTGATAGTACCAGATTTAATACTCTGAAGAGTATACACCACTTGAACTTTTTTTTTTTCTTCAATGATTCCTTCTCAATGACCTTTGTCTGCCATCTAGTAGGCACAAATTGTCTGTTCTATTAGATGAATGGTTTTTAGGGTAGAACGCAGCACTTTTCCTTCCACCCTGTGAATAAAGGGCTTAAAATAAATAAAAATAACCATAAATGAGCAGCATTTAGGAAGCATCAGCTTTCTTTGTCATTAATTGTAAATTCCTTAGGATTTTGCAACATTTGCAGTAGAAGCCGATGTCAGATTTTCAACAAAAAAAAAGAATCAGCTCGTTGTTTACTTTTCCAGGTGAGAATAAAGTCACAGATTACTTAATGACCATGTCATTAAGTAATCAGTGACCTTATTCTGCAGTTTTCTGAATTGTCTCTTTAAAACTCCAGCAGGATTTATACATAACGGATTAAAATTTATTGAAGCTGAGATATATTTGGTGTACAGCTGAGATCTACAGAAGCCAGATACCATGCACACATTCTAATTTACATACTTGAAGAAGTGGAATCTGTTAAGTACCTAAAGAGATCATCTATGCACTCTGAAATTCCTAACAAGTTTACTTATTACTTTCAAAGGTTGTCCAGGGTTTTGTGTGTTCAACTGACTGATATTTTAATGAAAATGTGGTGTTTCCTAGAAAGAGATCATATTGTTTCCATCACATTCATGTCCTGTGCTGCATGTTTAAATGTTAAACTGTCCAATCCAGTTTGTTTAATCTATTAATGTTTCTTCAACCCACTTTAATGCCATTATAACACAGCACCTAAACTGTTATGCACTGTAATTATAAACATTTGTGAGTTTGTCCTGTTTTTTTTCCTCATCTCACTGCTGTATGTGGTTTATCCATTTGAGTGGCTTCTTTTATTTGAGGTGGACTGCATTACGGCCTTTAGACACAACGCAGAACATCTCCAATAAAAGAAATAACACCTTTTTATATCCCATCATGGTACTTCATCTTGGTATTTTTGAATGAATCATGCCCCATGTTTATCATTTTTTGTTTGTTTGTGTTCTTTTGTTTGTTTTTTTGTTTGTTTTTGTTTTTTTACTTTTCTGTGCACAGCAATTGCTCTGAAATTTGGGGACTGAGTACACCAAATACGATAGAACAGTGGGATACCTCAGGCCTATACAGCTACCCTGACCAAACCAGGTGACTATCCTCTCCTGTCATTGTGCTGCACTCACCCGTGCCGTGGGATCCTGTCCATGCGGGCTCGGAGAGAGAGCGCAGAAGCCTTCCTGTTCTCCTCTTCCAGGGGCTGTGTATTTCACTTTAACTTTTCAGGCCATTTTCAGTGATAATAATCTTGTACATAGATTTCATTTTTTTTTACAATTAAAATGCTAAATTAGTATTAGCAGAATTAAACATGTTCTGTTTATTGATTAGCACATTCTCATAAGTCATACACATACACACACCCTTGTAGGGACAAGGTTTAATTGAGTAGTTATTTTTTTGTAGTTATAATACCATTAAAACATTCTGTTTTTGATTCAGTATTTGATAACCAGACAGTTTTAAGTCTAAACCAGTTCTCTTCCCTCTCTCCATCCATGTTCTCCTTCCTCTGACCATTTGGCACGTTCCCTCTACTTCTCCGTTCTTTCTCTATCACTCCGTCTCCTTCTTTCTGTGTTTCTATCTCTTTCCCTGTCCTCTCCTGCGTGTGCTGGGGTTAGATCCCTGGACGGCCGTCTGCAGGTGTCTCACCGTAAGGGGCTGCCTCATGTCATCTACTGTCGTCTGTGGCGATGGCCAGATCTGCACAGCCACCACGAGCTGCGGGCCATCGACACCTGCGAATATGCCTTCAACCTCAAGAAGGACGAGGTGTGCGTCAACCCCTACCACTACCAACGGGTGGAGACGCCAGGTGCTGAAAAACCTTTGTTAATTTGGTACTCTTAGTACTGAGGTGGGGGTAGAGGAATGGCTGAATCTGATCCTGTAACCAGTCTAGTCAAAAATTCCACACACTTGCTTCATATTAGCTCTGTTTCTTCCTGTGAGGTAGTTTTTAGAGGCTCACCTTAAATGAAAAAAGATGAGGGCAATATGCCAACTGTAACAAAGTTTCAGTATGTGCTTTATTTTAGAAAATATTATTTAAGTGTGCTCTTCATTCACTCAGTTCATATAATGCAAAATATTAAGTGTTTTTTGATAAAACTAAAGTTTTTACTTAATGAATGATACAATGAAGAAATTAAAATTTCAAAAGTCCACTAACCCTTTTTAACCAAAATGTGTTTTTTGTTGTGTGACTCTTTCCTAATGTATTGATTTTGAATTGTTGCTCCTTTAGTCCTTCCTCCTGTCCTAGTGCCAAGACACACAGAGATTCTGACTGAACTGCCTCCTCTGGATGACTACACCCATAACATACCTGAAAACACCAATTTCCCTGCTGGGATCGAACCCCCTAACAACTACATACCAGGTACTTAGACACAATCTTGCAAACACTTGTGTATGTGTAGCCTTTAACTGAAAACATGTTAACACTCCTATCTCATTGTCTCCCCTTTTTATATTTAAGGTGATTGGTTGTTGTCTTTCATGAAAATGTGTCGAAATAAAACTTGAAAGTGAGTTTCCCTATCATTTCAGAGACTCCTCCGCCAGGCTACATTAGTGAGGATGGAGAGACCAGTGACCAGCAACTGAATCAAAGTATGGACACAGGTATATTCTGAAGATCGCCAGCACTGTATGGGAATAGCAGTGTGTGCGTATATGTCTGTGTGGGTTTGTTAAGTTTAAACACACTGCTCTTACTTCAGGCTTAATCTTTCTAATGCTATGCCCAGATGTTTAATATTCATGTTGTAAAACTTAAAAATAAGTGTTCATGTTGATTAAAGTCAATTAAGATTGAAAGTAGAAAGGAAGAGTTGGCTTATTTTTATCCCTGCAGTTCTTTGGTGTGTAGACACACAGTTTGTCTTGGAATTTGCTGAGGTGTTAAAAATACATCTTCTGTTTTCTTTGCCAGGCTCTCCAGCAGAACTGTCGCCGAGCACGCTCTCACCCGTCAATCATGGCATGGGTAAGGTCAACTTGTTACATCATCTCCCTGAACCCATGCTGCTTCACCAGCCATTTTTAGTGCTGTGCTCAATTTAAGCAGCCTTTGTTGCGATTAAATTTTGAGCTTCACTGTACCTAATATATCTGAGATATGGTGTGTGACTTGCATTGTAGACCTGCAGCCGGTGACCTATTCGGAGCCTGCCTTCTGGTGCTCCATAGCCTACTATGAGCTAAACCAGCGGGTTGGGGAGACCTTCCATGCCTCACAGCCCTCCCTCACCGTGGATGGCTTCACGGACCCCTCCAACTCGGAGCGCTTCTGCCTAGGCTTGTTGTCCAATGTCAACCGTAACGCCACAGTGGAGATGACCCGGAGACACATAGGTAAACAAAGTGATTATTTCTTCCGCAGCACTAATTAATCACTTTGTGATCATTAATTAAAGGCTTCAATATTTCTAAACTTTGTGCTAATGGTATGTTAATTGCAGAATATTCTCAAATGTGTAATTTAACATAAGAGACAGAATACACTTAAAGGCGAAAAAGAGAAAACTATTAAAAATTTGCTGTTGAAATTTTGACATGGTTTCAAGGGTACAATATTTTTTAAAACAGGTGCCCTGCTATGGACTTTCTGGAACTGATGAAATAACTAACATTTATTTTGTGACTGGTACAGATAGTATTATGTAAATTAATTGCTTTTATGTAACCGCATTGCATTATTCAGCAGACACTCTTGTCTATTAATTCACCTACTGAAAACTGCTATAGGCATCCCAAAAATCAAGGACAAATAGTATGGATGGCAGCTAAAATCATTCCTAGTGATGTCATACCTATATAGCTAAAGGCTGCATACTTCCCATCGTGTTGTTTTTCATCTGATAAACATGTACACACAAGCAAATGGTTCCTTGCAAGATCATTTGTTTGGTTGTAGTTTTAGGCATTTAGTTTCTTCCAGCATACGTGAGACAAATCATGAAGATACAAGTTCATCTGATTTTTACAGAATATGAAATGTATTTAGCATAAATCTTCATGAATTAAATACCTAAACACTGGAATAGCATCAGTAATAAACAAGATTTAGGGATAAGAGTTGGTGGTGTAACAAATTTTTTGTGAAACTATTAAATTGTCTTTGAAAGCACATCATTAAACAATGTTTGCACTGTCCTCCATATCATCAGTGTTCTATAAATCAACAGTTTCTCTCTATCTGTAATGGGCTGCTGGGATCATAACAGTTAACTTCTAACACAGTTAAATGCAGATGCTCCTCTTTAAGCATTCATTATGAAGGATGTATACATGTTTTGTGCTGTTGTATCTCAAAACTTAATTTGTTGTAAATCAAACGTCACATTTCAGGTCGATGCATTCAGTTGTTGGTGGCTGTTGCATTCAGAACGGCCAGCAGAGGTCACTGTGGCCCTAGAAGAATGAAAATTCCCACAGTTGGAAACAGATTCCACCATGTAGGCACATGCTTAAGAAAATAGGATACCAAGATATAAGTTGTAATGTCGACCTTAATTACAAAGTTTGAATCATAAATGCATTTTCCATTGATATATACATACATACTGTCGCAGAGATTAAGCATCTCTATTTTCAAATTGTTAAAGACAGATATCTTTGCTTTAACTCTAGGATTTCTGCTGCTACAGATTAATTTGTCATTTTAAAATAAGCCATTTTATCAGCCAAATGATATGTTTGTCAGGCCCTTTTGTTCAGAAAGTGACAGGATCAGTCTATTTGCTAAGAAGGCCACTTTCGATTCAAAGAATGGAAAAATCAACCATTGCAATGGACATGTATAATTTTGTAGTTGCTGTCCTGCTGATGTGTCCAGGTCGAGGAGTCCGGCTGTATTATATCGGTGGAGAAGTATTTGCAGAGTGTCTGAGTGACAGTGCCATCTTTGTTCAAAGCCCCAACTGTAACCAGAGGTATGGCTGGCACCCTGCAACCGTCTGCAAAATCCCCCCAGGTAAGCTGTGTGTGTACTATACTTTTCCTACCCCTCTGCATTACTTAGTAGGGTGCTCCCACATTTTCCTTTTAATGAGTTCAGACAGCTGTCCTAGTTCTGTCAGTATGACAATGTATGATTCTTTTAAAAAATACACAGGTATTCAGTCATATATATATTAGTGCTGGGCCGTTAACGGCGTTAATGCGCGAGATTCTTATCGCGCGGGGAAAAAAAATTACCACCGTCAAAGCCACGCCCCCACCCCCCTGCTCGGCTTGGGAGTCGAACCTGGACTTTCTGGTCGCAGGACGGATGCCTTAACCACTAGGCCATCCAAATGGCCCTATTTTCAGCTTGTTCACGGATGTTTTAAACCTGTCTCTGGG
>JBBPCW010000034.1:1803797-1815699 GCA_037974425.1 Phenacogrammus interruptus
TATGTATATATATATATGTATATATATATGTATATATATATGTATACACACACACACACATATAAGCTAAACTAGACATGTCCAAACTATTTTTTCTCCATATTGTATTTCTGGAAATGACCACCAGGTGGCGACGTATTCATTTCTCAACAGAACTTGGTCATGTTTTTCGTTAAGTGGTGGATAGTTTGCTAAAAGCTCACTAACCACCGTGTCTGTAACATTCTCTCACATATTAAAGCCTCCTTTTCCCTGAAGTCGGGACTTCTACTCGGGTTTTTTTCTTTATAGGCAAGTAAACCTACATAATTTATGTGACACACATAATGTGAGTCTTTCTCTGGTTAGACAGCATTCAGAGAGAACTGATCCCTAATGGCCAGTTAACATGAAAACTTTTCCCAAACAAAAGGCTATTTACAGGAAATGTAATCATCTTTTGCAGTAGGTTTCTTGGAAAAGGAGCATAAATTATGAGGAGGCTGATATAAACAAGTCTGACGTAATGTTTTACTTCCACACACGCACACAATAAATAGTAGCCTACTGTTTTCATAATACTACAAATTATGGACAAACGTATTGGGACACCGGGCTGTGCCAGTGAAGGACAATCTTAATGCTTCAGCAAACCGAGAACACGTCATGCTTCACACAGTTTGGGGAAGAATTTCTATTCCAGCATGACTTTATCCCAGTGCACAAAGCAGGGTCCATAAAGCAGGGTCCATAAAGACATGGTTTGGATGAGTTCAGTGTGGAAGAACTTTACTGGCCTGTACAGAGCCCTGACCTCAACACCATCCAACACCTTTGGGATGAACTGGAATAGGAGATGGTGAGCCAGACCTTCTTGTCCTACATCAGAGCCTGACCTCATATATGCTCCACAGAATGATCGGGCACTTATTCCAAAACTCCAAAGTCTTGTGAAAAGATTTTCAAGAAGAGTGGAAGCGAATGTAATATTTGAATGTAATGTCTTTAAAGTCCCTGTTGGTGTAATGATCAGGCATCTCCATATAGTATAATTACAGTAATTCTTTCTTATAGTAATTAAGGTAGTGTCCTGCTCTAACATTGCCAGTTCAGGCAGTATTACTATGGGTCTACAAGGGGAAGTGTCTACAAGATTTTGGCTGTGGTCATGAGCCACAGCTTCCTGACTATTGTTCGCTAATTATTTATTCATTTAGAAATCTAGTCAAGAAAATCCAAAGTATGTTGCAGTGCGTATATGATGGATAATTAATGTTTGTGTACTAAAAAAGAAAAACATCCACAATGCTAAGAAGACAAGAAGTATATAATAATAAATGTAAGAATGCCTGAAGTGTTCTGAAAATATTTCCTGTATTTTTAGGCTTTTTTTCTTTATTACATTTGTTAAAGCATTAGCTGGAACAAAGTTTGTGTTATTGTGCAGTAATATGTGACCTTTTTATTCCCTTTTTATCGATTGGGAGGAAAAACCTGACATGATGAGAATAGATGGGTAACATTTCCGAAAACCTGTTCAGCAGAATTATGAAAGATCACACCGTGGTTTACAAAACCACCTCATCACCGAGAGTTTTGTTGATCCATGATATCAAAAACATCCTACTTTCATTCTAAGGCATTATATGCTTTCCCAGTTGGCCTCTATTAAGAAGGGGCCACTAACTTCTGTATGGTGTACGGGCAGAATACACTGTTGTACTCACCACATGAAGCGTATGCAGCTGGACCATTTCTTTACATTTTACCCTTCTTGAGCTTAGACAAAGGCCTCTGTCGTGGCCAAATCGCTCACGAGAAACCTATTGTCATTTTTGGCCATAAGGAAGAGCAATCATGTATAAGTTATGACCCCTAATTAAAACATCGTCCTAACCTATACTTGACCCCACGTGTTCCACAATGGGTTCCTCAGATTCCTTTGTGTGATGCCCTCTGACTTGTCCAGTGTGAAGTGTTGGATGTCTTCTGGAGGCCTTTTCCTGGTTCTTTGGCATAGGTCTGGAGCGGTAACTGGAGCACTGGAGCCCCGCGAAAAATTAATTAGGTCCAAATGAGTTTTCCACTCACTGTAAGCACTGACAATGACCAGGACATTAAAGGGTCAGGTAGTTACCCAAGCAGTGACCCCAGAGAAGGTCCAAATTTTTAGCCACGGTGGATTTGTTTCGGGAGGTAGGTCTTTGGGTAGCCCTAGACAAAATGTGAATAGATTGTCCGAGCCAACGACTTTGAAATGAGGACCTTTGTAAGACGCCAATAACTGTTTTTTATGTTCCTTATTGTCAAAGGTCATCACAAGGCTGGAGTAGACTTGGAGCAAGCAAGATGTGTCCAGAATGTTGTTCTTTTCTGGGCCAGTAGCTGGCAGCACATGAGGCAAAATGGACCACTTGGGGCAACAGCTGGGGCAGTGAGCTGTGATTCTGCAGTGCTCTTCATTGGCATGGTAATTAAAGCAATTAAGCTGATTATTACCATTTTCCCAATGAAAGCTTTCCTTGCCAGTTAGACTGGCATTTATTACAAACAGTACTACAGTGACACCATTTTGGCTCTATTAGCATGTTTAACTGAATCACACATTTCTTTATTTATTGCTTGTGATACAGAGTACTGGAAGCAGTCCTGTGGAAGTTCAGGTGGCCAGACTTGGAGATCCAAAGCCATGTGAACTGAAGCAGTCAGAATGAGTAATAGGAAGTGCTTGCAGTTGCTATGACCTCATCCTGACCTGGATGTGACGCCACTGAAAACGTGGTAAGTGGCCATTTAACTGCTGTTGTTAGTTTGACCCCTGAGGTCAAGTGGTAGAGTGTGGGCCAGTGAGTGAACTGATTTGATGGAACCAGGATCATGTTTTTATTTGTTGCCTCTGAAGTCATAACCTGCTATGTGTTTACATTGTTTTATCCTGTACTGTGAACATTGTTGGTTAATGATGGCATGATGTATTGAGCACATATTGGTACTTTCTGAGCATCAGCAGAACCCAGTGAGTGGGCCTATATTGCTGTAACCCATCAAATGGCTAATGATGTAATGTAGAACTTACTTTAAAACATTCATCACAAATGTGTGTTTGAAGGATAGGTGTTTCCAAAAGAACACTATTTGTAAATGAACTGTGTGTCTAGAGCTATGTTTAGATATTAATAACTTTCTCATAAGAAGCTTTAGAAAACTGCTTCACACCCACACCTCTCATTTACAAAAGGGTTATTTAGGTAACCAATAAGTGTTCATCTGTGGCATCATCATGGAAAAGACTATTTTTGGACTCCTTTTGTATTCAAAGAAAAGGTACACAAGGGTTTTTCTATAAGGAAAGGTTTTGTAAGGCCAGCTTGGCGTGGCAGACGACCATGTTCACCATACTAGTATGATGAACTGGTCTGAGTGACTCCAGTTGAGCATTAAGGCTTTCCTAAAACGATTAAAACCTGCAATTGAGCAGTTTTTATGAATTTGTAAATGTTTTATATATATATATTTATATAGCATTATAATGTATATATTTTAAAAAATATGAGGTTAGAGGGCATTTGGTTAGAAATAATGAGGTTAGAGGGCATCTGCCTTTCTACTAAGGATTTCACTTATTGTAGCTGAAATGACTATTTACCTCAGGTAAACGATGCCATTGATAGTTATTGGAGATAATCAAGAAAGTGTCTCTCAAAACAGGACACATGCATGACACAGCCAATACACAGATCATTAAAGGAGTGTATATATTTTATAATGTATATATTTTAAAAATATTATAATTATTATCAATCATCATTCACACTGTTCTCTGAATATTAGTTTCAGCATCATCCCTGGAAAAACACAAATCGTTCAACCACTTGTTAACATAATCAGTCTACGAGTTTATTGTTTTATAGTGGTCTTGATACAGTGTTGCTTTAGGGGTTTCACTGAAGAAAAGGGATTTTGGCTCTTCAAGCAGATCTCTTTTTGATGCTCACATTGAGTGTGTGGAGATGGTAGAGGCAGATTTTGGGCCTGAAAAATATTCGCAGCATATGGAAGGACCACCCTTCCTCAAACGCAGCCCTCATTTGCAGGCTGTTTTCTGAAGTAACACCCTCGCCATTCACCGCACCCCACTCCCACCTAAAGAATTACAGGGTGGGGCGGGGGAGTTATAAAAAAAAACTGTTTCGCTTAATAATTGATGTGCTGCATTTCAATCAATTTTACCACGGCGCTAGGCTAATTAAGGGTTGCCTGCGATTCCCGGGGGTAATTTAAAGATGGCACGCAGAAAAGAGTTGATTCTCTTTACTCTCTTTCCCTCCTCTTTTCTTTCTCTCTCTCTCTCTCCCTCTCTCTATTTCTCTCTCTCTCCCTCCTCTCTCTCTCTCTTTCTCTCTCTCTCTCTCTCCCTCTCCCTCCCTCTCTCCCTCTCTCTCTCCCCTGCCTCAATTCATGGGAATTTGCTATTTCTGGAGATGGCGGAGTGACCCGTCCTCCGTGTCCGTCTCCCGGGGCGGCAGCCTAAATGCAATTAATACAGCCGCTTTACCGGCTGCTAATTATTAAATGACAAAAAGAGATTATTTTACACCAGACTAATTTAAAGTTCATAGATGATTGTTTTAATTAATTAAATAAGAGAAAAAGTACACTTTAAGCATGACTAACGGCATTTGCATACGAAGGTAATAATTAGCCACGCCAATGGTGCTCACCTAGTCGGGCTACTTGGAGGAGAGAGGCTTATTAATGAGAGCAGCTTAGAAGCATTTTCCTTGAGTATTTAACAGTAAAATTAATAACAGAGGAGCTCAATTAAGGGAAAGGGGGAGCCGTCAGATCCTTAAATACACAGATACACCTCCTCCCTCCAAAATCCACGCCTCTTTCAAAAGAGGAGTTGCAGGTTGGGGTGGGTGTGGGTGTTGAATTTATTTTTGATTTCCGATTGATCTTCTGTCCATACTTCAAAGCCAGCTCGGTCAGCACGTGATTTAAGCTCACATTGCCTGTTATTTCTCAGTGGTGTGTTTGCAAGGGTGAGCAGAGAGCGTGGAGATTTATCGCCTGTTACAGAGAAAGATAGATAAAGACGATGATGAGGTTAGAGGGCATTTGCCTTTCTACTAAGGATTTCACTTATTGTAGCTGTGAATTACTATTTACCCCAGGTAAACGAGGCCATTGATAGTTATTGGACATGATCAGGAAAGTGTCTCTCAAAACAGGACACATGCAGGACAGCCAATACACAGATCATTAAAGGAGTGCTCCAGCGTTTTCCATAATTCCATAAAATTTTACATAATTTGAATATGTAAGCTGCTGTCAAAATTTTATGGGGAAAGGACCAATAGACAGGATCCAAAATATCTAGGTAATATCATTTTTATTTTATAATCATTTACATTAACTTACAATTAGAACCTGTCAAATGACCATTTTGGAGATTTCGTCTTGACATCGACAACATGGTTGATTTCTGTTTTTTAGTGCATCTTCTAGTTCTTGGAAAATGAACAGAAAACCTTTTCTAAGTGCAAGCAAACACACAGAAAATGTTGTCGGTATCAATAGACCATACACTTCAGCTGTGAATACCTATGTAGGAAAGCTAAAGTGTAGGATTGGCCTGCATTATTTTAACCAAAATGATTTACTTTTGTTCCATTATGTGAACCCAAAATCCAGAACATGCTGGTGTTGATGCTTACAGAACACACTGAGGTTTAATTAAAGCTCATACACTTGTTGCAAATGTTTGCAACATCATCATTAATAACAGTAGGTGAACAAACATCATTTAGTGCAGCCCTTGTATGTTCTGTAGCCCTCAGTGTTTAAACATTAGTATTGAAGAAGCAGCAGCCAATTTAATTAGAAGGTAAGTCAGGAGGAGGGAGGAAGTTCCAAGTGAAGTGGTGATCTGAAGCGTGAGCTGATACAGCTATGCCGCAGCTCTATAGGAAGAAAGGGAACAGAAGAGGCCGAGGCTGGATTGTTGATCTAGCCTCCGTGCCGCCGAGGCTATTGAGAAGATGAAAAAGGGAGCCATGTGTGCCTCTAAGCATTGCTTCAGGAAGCTTTGTATTTGTTTGTTTAATTCTCGTTCCTCTTTCTCTCGGCTGGAGGAGAGCCATCCCCTCAGCAAATGGGGAAGTGGAACCGTCAGAGAATTGGAGGAGAGATGAAAGAAAGGCTGGCGAAAGAGGGAGGGGGAAGAGAGAAAGAGAAAGAGAAAGAAGGTGGTGGTTGGAATAGCAAGCCTTGAGAACATGCGGTGGTCTCAGGTGTTGAAGGACCCTCCCATTACTCTGTGAGCAGTTAGAGGCATGCTCAATGTTGGTTGCACCACTTTGCCCCACCCTCGGTGAGAATGGGCCTGTTTGACCATGGCTTATTAACCGGTTTCCATGTGTTGGACGCACCTCAGCTCATGTTTCCCTAATTAATCTCATTCATTCTCTTTTGAACTCAAGAAAGAGGAGCACCACTGGTTGTATAAATTGCACTCTTGACTAATGTAAGTATAGTAACCCTAATAAACCTTAGATGGAAAAGTCCATTTACTTAGTTCTTCAAAGCTGTGTTTTACAAGTGAGCACTCGAACGTTTATTATTTTTAAGGGTCCAAACATCTATCCCCATTTCAGAGTAAAATTCAAATGTCAAAGTAAACTTGATTGTCATCTCAGATATATACATGTGTACAGTGAGACATGGATGTCAAAGAATATATATATCAATAAAATATAAATATAATCTAAGAAGTAGAAATGTTCACTGTGTAATTTTTCACATCCAGAAATACAAAAATATAAATACTGCATCAGCGGTCAAGTGGAATGTAATTGTGTGCTTTAGAAGTGCAAATGATCAGCAGCTGTTCAGTATAAATATAATTTTTTGGGGTTTGGTCAATAATTATTGTCTCTTTACATTACCCAACTTGTATGTCACAAACATGTCAAATCCCCCCCCAAACATGATGAAAGTCTGATGTAGTAGCTAATAAGTTCAGTTATTGGCTATTAGCCAATCAGAAGATCCTGAAGGGTTAACCTCAAAGCCCTAAAAATTCCGTCTTCACAACACATCATCAGAATGGCCATTTCCTTAAACCAAAAACTCTCGTCTAAGAAATGCTGTAATAGGCATAGAACAAATAAAACAATGGTCATTATTTTGGGAAGGTAAATTGTCAGCATAGTGCAAAACAGTATCTTATATTGAAGTTATCCTGGTTTGCGTTGATGCTTGAGGTATCAGATGTTAGTTGCTCCTATGTCGCATAGAAACAAAGTTGTTGTAATTTCAAAAACATGTAATGTTACATCTAGTGCGGTTTTAAACGCAAATGAAAAGCCCACATTATTTTATTTAGGTCTTACAAACAAACCGACCTGGGAGAACTTTCAGCATAGTTTTCGTCCACAAGAGGGTGGGGAACACCCAAGAGGGAGTGGGAGGGGGAGGGGGGGCAAGATGTGCAATATAAAATGTGCAGTTGTTTTGGTGCATTTCTACTATTATTGACAATGCCTGTCAATCTTATCTTCAGTCCTCTCAAACAGACTTGCTTGTGGTCTCTGACACTGTCAGTGTTTGGCAGTTCAGCTACATTCATGGTAATATAAAACTGTAAAACATTAACTGTGCTATCATTCTCATACCGTTTACTCTACACTCCACGCCAGCTGTGTCTGGAAACTGTGCTGCAGCTCACTTTGAATGTGTTGTTTCTGTGATGTCACAAGACCAACACATATTTAATTTCACCAACTTTCATAGAGAACAGGAAAATTTTAGCCTGAACTGGGTTTTGGCATAGAACAGGGACAGGGGTCATTTATGTATATGTGTTTTATCCATATTAATTCTAATCGTTGTTCAGAGGTTGGCTAATGATCATGTAAAACTGAATTATTATGTTTTTGGTATATCAGCCCATACAAATGTTATAAATGGACCTCACAGGGAAAAATTAAAATGAAAGGGAAAATGTAGAATGTAGAGTTCAGATACAGGGTTAAGGTTTTCCATGTCTATTCAGCACTGAACATTTTCTACAGCCCAAAACTTCATGCTGGCTTGCTCTTAGCCCAAATTTGGTCCAGCCTTTGGCCCGTAGGAGGGTTTGTGCTTGCTCCAGAAAAGCCTTTGCACAACAGTTACAGGCCATTACATTCAATTAGCAATGCAGTGCCCACTAAGCTGAGTCCAGCAGGCATCAACTTGAGTGTTGCAGTGTAGAGGCGTAGCATCAGTACCATCAGCCCTGTATTAAGAAGCAGTACAGGACTGTGGTATGTAAGGCAATGCAGGTGCAAGTATAAATGGAAAGAAATACATTGATACAAAGAAGTCTAAGTTAATATTAGAGTTAATATTGAGTTAATATTGTTGATATGATGTATATTCAGAGGAACATATTTTTACGTAATTAATTAGCAACTAAGATGAATTTATATTCCTTGGTAATAAATGAACAACAATTTATGTCAGTGTATGTCAGTGTGTGTCCTAAATCAGTGTAAAATGAACACACAAAAGCAACTCATTAAATGTATATAATAAATTAATGTTAAATATACATTATTAATAATTAAACAAATTGTAAGAAAGCCTGTGTGCTTTACATATGCAGGTGTTTTAAAGCATATATGCCATGCTGAACCAAGGAGGGTTAAAAAATAATTGCGGTCATGTTTTTGGTGGGGAGAGTATTACTGTGCAAAAGATTGGCCACCTGGACAAATGACACTGATTTTGAAAATAAGTTACACATCCTGTACAATGAACATATTTCCACACTTTTTAATGGCACTATAAAAAAATAAACCCTGTGTAAAACTTTTATATTTTATATTTTTCATAATAATTCGTAGACCTTACATTGGCGTTGTCACAAAATCTGCAGTTAAAAGCCATATCTAAAAAATTATCAAAACATTTGTCCAAATGTCTGTAAGTTAATACGTCATCTGCATTCTGTGTGACTCTGGCTTTACAGTGTGGCATGGATACGCACACCATACAGTGCAGTGTGTTATATATGAGTGATATGAGAGCAGAGACAGGCCCTGGACGCTCCCATCCCGTTGCTGGTCGGAGGGTGGCGGTGACCCCAGGCGGGGTCGGGGTGATGACGGATGGGCAGGCTGTAATGGTTGGGGCGCGCGGCGGGAGCCCCCAGGGCAGTGCAGGCCCTGTCCTGTCTTCCGACTGGCCAGCCGCCTGCGTTATTGATGTACCTGCCCCAGGGGGAGGGGAGGAGGGGGCAGGAGGAGGAGACAGAGGGTGGGGGGAGTGAGGGGAGGGGTCGACTTACGGTGTGGGAAATGGATGCACACAGGCGACTTGCCGTTCTGTCATCAAACAATGGGCTTGTGAAAGATGGCCAGCGCTCAATATGATCAGTCATCTGTTGATCAAGATGTAATGTGGCTCTGTTTCGTCTCACTCTCCGTCTCCCTCACTCCTGCTGGAGTTTTTAACCATGCACTCGTCCCTTTGTCTTTTTGTGTGTCTTTGCTTTGACTTCCCTTTGTTGTGCTTGGGGCAATGATGTGTGACAGAAGTATCTTACACCTCACGTCTTTCACATGTGCCAAGCCTAGTGAATGAATCCGTGTACAATCACACACACAGACACACATGTGCAATAGTATCCCACCAGGATGAACCCTGGTCTAAATGTTTAACCTTAATTTTACCTGCCCGTATTTTCTTTGTGGGCAAAACTGCATCCAGTGCTGAAGTCTCAAACTATTTATTCTGCCAATATTCATTCAGTTTTGACACCCATAATTACTCATCTAGCACTGTAGACCAATGCACTGGCTTTTAGTCCTGTCCCTTTGAGTGCCCCATTCTACCTGGGGGCCCTTTGTAGTGGAATCTGACTGGTATCATTAGCATAAGAAGCTAATGATACTGACAAGTGTGAATCAATGGTGAACGATGAAACAGTATTAGCCTGACACTTCTTCACTCTGTGATATGATCAGCAAATTTAATTGTGTTATTCTGATTATACTGATAAATTTGAGAGATACTGAGAGATTGTTAGTTCTCAGGTAGCAAATATTTTCAACTACAATAAAAATGCATAAACAATCATTATTTTTCAAATATAAATATTAAGTGTTTTCATATTTCAATACATTATTTATTACGATTAATTTGTGTTATTTGCAAAACATGTCTCAAAAGCAGTGCATGTTGTTATAGTTTTATGGGTAGACAAAATTAGCTTCAGCAGTATTTATATCTTTAAGTAATTAAGCTGTAACCACAATATAAATCACATGAACACGAAATGAATTTTTATCAGTAAGGTGAAACTGGCTGTCAATTCTCATTGCTGATGTCCAATGGCAGTAACAATGAGCACATGTTCCAAACAATGAATGTATAATATATCAAATATATCACTTATTCAGTCTGAACAGTGACTTGCTTCAGAAATAGTTTTATTAAGTATAATCAGTTTTATCAAAGGAAACATCAGTGTATTTTACAAGCTGTATTTGAATGTGAGCACTTCGGTTGTGGAGTCATGGTGCATAGCTGTGATTCAGGCTGGAACTACACAACATCTGAAGTGACAAACTGGGCAAATGTGTATATTCCATTAATAACTTTGGTACTACTAATAAATATTGTAATGTGGGGTCAGATAATCTTTTATAGTCATCTTTTATTTTTGTTATTTTTTAGCATTTCTTTTCACAGTAAAGTTTTATTTGCTTAAAGTTAGATTGCATTAATTGCCTTTTTTTTTTTAAAAATTGGTATTCAGAGGTGTCTAAAAGTTACTATTTAATGCACATTCTAAAATCCACACAGTCATGACAAAATTGGTGTAATATATTTATATGTCTTTAGGTGTTTTTCTTTTCGCATGCATTCCTTATCACATGAGATTATATTTCGATTTATGTTTTTTGTTATCAGCGTGTCATTTAAATTCATTTATTTTAATTTAGCTTTAATTAATTTAAACAACTAAGCCACTATATGTAAGCCTCCAGCAGATTTATAAATGTGTGGCATACTAATATAAAGACATATTATTGGCTAAACAGTAAATGAAGCAAACCTTACTAGGTAGTCCACTTAACGCTCTCCTCCTCTACCACTATGCCTGGGATCATATAACAGTGGTTGCTGAAGATGTAATGCACCCAAACAGCCAGCAGTCATGTGGTGAGAAATGCATTTGCTGGGAGTGAGGGGCCTGAACAGCTCTGTGGCCTGACCACAGCGCCTCTGTTTAGTTTCCCGCAAAATACATAATGCAGCAGCTCTAACCACTGCCAAAGTATTTACGCTCCTCCGCTGACCACACTTAAAAAGGGCCCTCAGCCTTAAGCATCCTCAGCCTGCTAATGCAGAGGAGTCTCGGTAAGCTAACGAGAGACCACTCTGCTCCTGGGTGATGAAAACACACATGGAATATCTAACAAGCTTATGATCATCATTATAGCAGTGGCACTGATGCATGAACTCCTCTATGATTGCGCTGCCTACTGCCATCACGGCAGCTGACAGCAATGCACTCACCTCTAGTCAAGGCCTGTGGGATTAACTCAGGGAGAAGACCATCTACTGCAGCTTACCATCAACATTAGTCATGTAAATCTCAGGTCTTGTTATTCGATTTGATTTTGATTCTTCAGTGCGACATAAAATTTCAGATTTCCCTGCAGTTCCTCTCAATTATGATTCTATAGAAAGTAAATCAGTGTGTCATCAGAATCTGAAATTTCACCACGATCACAATTCTGATGATTTATTTCTTTAGGAAATTATTGAATGAGATTTTATTGTGTGTATACACACACACACACACACACACACACAAACACACACACACACACACACACACACACACACACACACACACACACAC
>JBBPCW010000034.1:1821981-1834445 GCA_037974425.1 Phenacogrammus interruptus
AAAATGAGGAGACGCAAACATTCAGGAATCCATACAGGCCACAGCTTTATGTGTCGCTTTATAAACAGTGAAGCTTCCTTCTAACACGCAGATCTGATTTTAAGTTATCTCAGATGGCGTGCGGGGATTCAGCTCCACAGTTTCAGTCTTTTTTGTTGATTATTCCCAAACATTTTTTAAACTAAAATGTTTCTGGGTCAATTTCGCTGATCTCCACAAGGAGTTAACATTGACCTGCTACACAACAATAACCTTACCGTGTAATAAACATGTCATGGCAGATGTTTTACGCAGTCATGATTTGTCATGACAGATTATGTCCATTAAAATAAGATTGTCTTCACAATTGTTGGTAATTATCATGACAGTTGCGGCAGGGTTTTTGACGTGACCTCAAATTGGCATCTACCTGTATTATCAAAACCAACAAAAGCAACAGGTTTCACTGTTAAAACCAAATATGGAAAATTAGCGGTCTCTTTATGTATGCACATATATATATATATATATATATATATATACATACACACACACACACACATCTATATATATATATATATATATATATATATATATATATATACAAAAATATGTGTGTGTGTGTGTATTACAGTTATATTGGTATGATTCATAATATTTTTAAACCTCAACTGAGGATCTCTTGTTGCAGTAGTGGAATATACAGACAGTACAACAGTTTGCCACTCCAGTGTTTCAAATTGCATGTCCATTGAACGCGCGCACTGAGCACTCTCTCAGGCACACTAGACCAGGACCACTAGAGAGGTGTATTAGTCTGATGGCTGTCACTGCTGCTGGGGCAATATTTGCCTTTTTGTATTGTAACGTTATCTGGCTCTTTAGAGCTGGAGACTGTGCCTCTGGCTGACCCCTCTGTCTGACCCTAGTGTAAACACCATGTCATGTTTAGCCCTCTTAAATAGGCCTGGCGCTCATCAATGTTTTATACTGGGGTAAATATCATATGCTCTTCACTTATTTACATCCGCCCAAGGAGCTCTGAAACCCTTGTCCACATGAAATATTCATTATCATTTTAGCAAATGCATGTCTTTGTCAATACTGCTGGGTTTGGGTGCCCACCCTATCCCACTCCACCGAACCCCCCCCAGCCCGGATCAGAGCTTTATGGCTTTATAGATGTGGCAACTGGGAGGTTACGATGAATTACATTAGCCAAGGTATCCTCCGTGTCTTGCCGGCACAAAATTCGATCCCACTTTGATGGAGCAAAAATGTTTGGCACTATTTTATTTTTGTCAGGAATCAATGGGACGTTGAGACAAAATGGCACATTAATTTGATTTCTGGTTGTAACTGTAGTCTCCTTCTAGTGTTGAAAAGCTGGTTTAGGTAGTGGAGGGGACTCAAACACAGATTTAGAATTGAATTAATGTGCTTTCTTCAGAAATACTATTTCTGGAATAATCTTGAGCTTGACAAAACAGTGCTATGTTACACCTGCAGTCCTGAGCAAAAGTCAGAGACCACCTTTTGTTTATTTACTCTGCAGTCAAAACAGCCATTATGTGCAATAGTACATTTTCAGAGACAGAAATAGAAAACCTATATTTAAAAGAGTCTCAACAGCTAAAACAACATCAAGTTGTCAGTATTTATTGTGTCCACCTTTGAGTTTATTACAGCCTTTTTTTTGCTTTCATTTTTCTTGCAGAAATTTGTTTATTTAAGTGTCTATATGTTCTGGACACAGTACACCAGTACAACATTACAATAACAGTACAACTGTGTTTATTGTGTCCACCTTTGACATTATTGCAGCCTTTTATTATTTTTGGAAGGCTTGCTTTCATTTTTCTTGCAGAAACCTTAAGGGATATTTTCTCATATTCCAACGCCTCGGAAGTTCAGTCTTGCATTGAATTTTTCTGCATGTAGTTAATTCAGTCCTATGGTTAATTTAGTAAAGTTAGTTTAGAGAAGTTAATCCTAATTACACTCTATATCACAGATTTCTTCTTTTCTCTGTTACAGTCTCGCGAACAGTTAAATGTCTTTTCCCGCAGTGTTGAGTTGTCTTTTCACAATGAATGAATTGTCAGAAACACCTAAGTATTTTCCCAGGCCTGACACAGAATTAGAGACTGATGAGAAAGATCTTTTAATACTTTCTCCTTCCTCATGTAAGCCGATTATTTTCTATCTGATCTTCCCAGAAATCTGTCGTTTAGCCATTTTAGATGGACATAAAAGAGTAATGTGAAAGGCAGCTGAGGTTTGTGTGGGTAGTTGTTTGTGTGAACATGTGTCTTATTGAAGGGGAATGTAATGGAGGATACAGCTAAACCAGGGCACAAAATTAAAGAGTGTTCAAATTAAATACAGATCAATTATCTGTTGTACTAATTGTTGAAATCTTTTCTAGATTGCTCTGTTAAATATATCTTTTCTGCTTTTCATGAAAAATAAATAAAAAGTGGAAATAAAATTTATTCTGTGTAATTATATTGTAATTAAAAGTTTCACAACACTATATAATTGAGTGTAATTGCACTCTGTGTATATTATGAACAACCTTTCTCTATTCATCCACATGTTATTGTCCATTCTTCTGTCTGTTTTGTTTTTATTATAGCATATACAGCCTCAGGTGTGAGACTGAAGTCCATGAATACAGTCTGTTTAACATTCAATTAGTTCTAACATTTTCTTCTCTTTCTTCTTTTCCATCTTTTGTTCTTTCATGTGAGGACACTCTTCAGCACCTTTTCACCCTATCAATCCCATGGGCCCTCTTCTCTTTGATTTTAAATCTGCAAAAGTCCAATTTAATTTTTCTTCTGTGCTCCCTTTAACTAGAGAAGAATATGCATTTTTACACACACAATCTAATTTTTTTTTTATTTTATTCATGTCAAAAGAAGACAAACAAACATCACCACTGCCACTGCTCAATAAAGCAAATCTTTTTATAGTCAAAATCTAAAGAAAGAATAAGTAACTCTAGAAAGGCAAAACAAGCCCCCAATATCTGGTGTCTGGAACTAATCATCCAGTCTATCATCCAGAAAGTGTTGCTCACAAGCAGTCCATGTCACTCGTTCTCTCTCTTTCTGAGAAATAGATGTGTCCAGAGTGATGAACAAAGCAGTAGATGATTCTAAAATGACCACAAAGCTTTACAGTATCAAGCATCAAGCAAATCAATAAAATTAAAGAGCGCACAAGAGAAGCCCCAGGACTCAAGATCTGGCGACATTCAGCTTTGAGGAATGGTGGAAAATCCCTTCTTCTATGTTCTCAAATTGATTTTATGATCACCTCTGACCTTTATCGTGGTAATGGGCTCATACAGCACTTATTTTTCTTCATTTGCTGAGTAAAGCCAACATTTAATAAACATTAAGGGGAATTTTCATCAGACGTTTTTCACACATATTAAACAAGGCTGCAAGTAATTCTAAAAGGCACTATATATAGATTAATTGATTATCTGAGGTAACATTCAGTAGATGTTTACATTTCCACATGACTTTATGTATGATTTAAAGTGTTCAACAGTTTCCAGGTGTTAGATTTGAAGAAGACACTTTCCTGCTATTTCTTAATATTTTTACCAAAAAATAGTTGAGTGCATTAGTGCTGTGTAGATTGGGAAACAGGAAGGGCCTGGATCTGGACTAAATCCTGCTAGATTTGTCTTCTGTTGGACAACTCTGCCGCACTCTCAGGGGATGAGAGTGAGCCATGGATTCAGTGATGAGAAGAGTCACATACCGAACACCTCATGATGGAGTGTCACTTTGCGTCCCCACGCAGGAGAAAAAGTTCCCTCTAGTTGCTGATCTGGGACCCGTTTTGTAGTGTGCTGTGAAATAGGTTTGTGTAATGTGTTGTGCGATGGTTATGGTTAATTCTAGAGAGGAGACTGATCATAAAACTGCAGATAATGGCTAACATTAAACATTTAAAGGCCCATGTCATGGAAAAACAAATCGTCATCACTTTTTTTTTGGAAGAAATTAGTTTGATCCAGTATGCCAAAAAAGTTGTAAAGTGTACCATTCACTTTTTTGTCCATACATCATACATCAATATATAATAACTATGCAGATATACAAAAGGTCTTCTGGTCTTCGATAACATCATGTTTCACTAGGGTATAAATATGGGGCGACACACAGGCCACATTTCCTTATTCTTTCATCAACATGGGGAACATTAGAGAATATACAAAAGAAATAACACAAAAGTCTTGTCTTTCATAAACCAGTCACTGGCTATAAAAGAAAAGCAACATGCCTGAAAATGTCCATATCCACTTTTGGGAAATAATTAAGGGGTTTAAAACAAATCATTATGTGATGAACCAGCATGGCAGACGCTCCGTTTATTTGACAATCTTTGGTTGAGCTGAAGAATTGGATCCTAGAACCCTGGAGAACCTGGAAAGATTCTGTACTGATTAGTGCACTATAATAATAATAAATGCACAAATGTAATACATTTAATAAAAAAAAATTTTCTGACAATTATTCTATGTGAAATTAAGCAACTGCAGACTTTTCTTACTAGGACACCAACAACTTTGGAGCTGACTGAATATTAGTTTTAAAGTGGAAAAAGATACATTCATTTACATTTCCGGCATTTATCAGATGCTTTTATCCAAAGCGACTCTGTTCCCTAACAACAGAGTGCAGTCTCCCTGGAGCAACTTGGGGTTAGAGGTCTTGCTCAGGGACCCAGTGGTAGTGTGCTGAAGGTAGGATTCGAACCCATGACCTCTTGGTCCAGAGGCAAGTATCCTACCCCCTAGGCCACCACCTTCATAGATTATGCCGGAGCCCACCTTTGTTAAAATTTGAGTATTTTTTTTTCTCCCAAATTTGACCACATTCATATGTTCCATTAAGATTTCGACATCACATTAGCCCCTCCCACCTCATCAAGGTGACTTGCTAAGGACACAGCCATTGTTCTTTGTTAGGCTGTGCTCTTTTCGCTCTTAATAGCCACAGAAATGGCTCGTGCTAAAAGAGCAGGCCAGGCTGGCAGAGTGAGTTTGGAAAAGGCACGTGGCAGAGTTGAGCATGACTTTGTCTCTCAGTTTCTCCAAGGTAATGGGTAGAACACGGTGGCAGTCTTCTCTGCCCAGGGTGAAATAAGATGATAATAAGAGAAAGGAAAGCTATTACTGTCGCTGGGCTTTCATTATGCAAATGATATTAAAACAGGCCGCATGGATGGCCCCTGGCTACAGGCTAATCTCCATGCAGTGATTACAATGTGTCAAACTTAGTCATTTTGATTATGACATGTTAATTACATGCCATGTTTTCACCTGCACAGCTGATAGGTGCACTCTAAAACAAAAAAAAGGAGACAGATCAAGACAAATATCGCTTTTGGAGATAAAAACACAATTAATTGTTAATTAATCAATTAAGCGTGAGAATAGATCTTTGGAGTGTTTTTTTCAGTTGTGTATTTTACTGGCACTGGACATAAACTGCTTTAAATATCCTTTAAACACTATACTGAATGTGATTACCTTTTTGATGAATAGATTTGAAGAGTCTTTTTAAAATGTTATAATAATACAATATAACATTTTAAATATAACATTACAAGGAGTGTTCAAAGTAAGCTGTGTTTAGTACCTACCGAAAATGGTCCAAGAAAGGACGATCAGTGAACCAGTGACAGGGTCACGGACTCCAAGGCTAATTGATGCATGTGGAAAGGGAAGGCTAGCCTGTCTGGTCGATCCCATAGAAGAGTTACTGCAGCACTGATTTCTGAAAAAGTTAATGCTTGCTATGATAGAAAGGAATCAGGATACACAGTGCATCACAGCTTACTTTGTATTATGCTGCATAGCCACAGCCCGGTCAGAGTACCCATGGTTACTCGTGTCCATTGCCAAAAGTTGGCATGGCAGCAAGACGTGGCATGCAGCAATAAAAAAAAGTGATCTAATCTGATGAATCACATTTTGTTTTACATCATGTGGACAGATGGGTGCATGTGAATCAGAATGCACTCTGAGCAATTTTCTGCTGGGAAAACTTGTATTCTGGTATTCATGTGGATGTTACTTTGACATGAACCACTATATGGTGACAGGATACCCTAAAGGCTGTTGCTTCTTTCAGCAGGATGATGTGCCCCATCACACTGAAAATATACATCAGAAAGATTTGAGGAACATGGCGAAGACCTTGAAGTGCTCGAGATTCTCAAGATTTTTCAATCTGATTGAGCTGTGAGATTATTAGGACTTGGCCATATTGGCCCTGGGCTCAGTGGAAATTACAATGATTACAATGTCCCATTAACAGTCTTTAAAACCTGTCCTTAATTATTCATGTCCCACTTTTAGTCATTTAAGTGAGTACACTTTGCATATAAGTCCTGACAGCCGGCGTCCTGTCCCCAAACTCCAGCGGCGGTGATGGAACGCCCCACCCTGCTTCCTTTCCCACTATTACGAGCTGTAGAGCCCCATTGTGTTTATGCATCTGTAGATGGAGATGCCAATTCTAATGGAGGCCTCTCTCATTTGAATGAAGTGGTTAGGGCTAGCTGAGTGTTCTTCAGCCTAGTATGAGCTGTGGACGTTGCAGCCCATCTACTACGCTGATTGTTTATGTGCTTTATGCCACAAATCCTCAGGGGTTCATAAATATTGATTGGAGGCAGAAAATGGATGGAATCCTTGTAGCAGGTTCAGGCCCAGGGAATACACTCCATTTTTCTGACGAGTCCAAGACCGCACACAATGGGACTCGTGCTTCAAAAATTGTTTTTGATGTTGATTTTTTTTTCTTGCAGCCACTTTTCTTCCCTCTATTTTATTTTTTTATGTTTCCTTTCTTTGTCTTTGCTACTTGTGACACTGTCAGGAATTGCATGGTGATACAGAGAAGCGGATTCTATGTGTGTGTGTGTGTGTGTGTGTGTGTGTGTGTGCGCACGCTAAACAGTCTTTTGTATGTGGCTTTTCCTTTCTGCTTGTTGGCTTGCCAGATTCATGCCCTATGGTTACATTTAAATTGTTGATCAAAATGAAATGTGACATTTTCTAATTAGGAATTCAAGTAATATTGTTGTCCTTTTGAGAAATAGGTGCAAAGGCAAATTGTTTATTTTATTATTTTCTTTGAGACTTTAGGAGGTTAATTACTGTGTTTCTCTGCTGTGCTTTTGACAGCAAAATAATACATATTTATTGCCTGTATGGGAGAATGTTCCATATTTGTTCAGCAGTTGGTCTCGGCATGTTATTCTAGGAAGTGGCAAGTCCCTCCGTATTATGAAACCCAGCAGAAATCCCTCTGGGGCTGTTTTTCCGCTTTTGCTTATGAACCACTTTATGCATTTAAAACCACAAAATGCGCTTTTGAACAAGGCTTTAAGTGTCCTTTAACGAGGCTGACTGAGTGTGTTAAAAGGTACTAATGTTAATAAAATAATTTTTAAAATTAGGTTAAATAAATAAGAAAAACGATATAATTAGACAGAAATCTCTTGGCACAAAAGCTGGAAAATATATTTTTGTTTGTTTTTCAGTTTAATCTCGTTGAACTTTAAAGCTACATCAGTAAATTTTGGGAAAATACACATTCGTTTCACCATCAAAACATCGTAATAATGATTGTTAGAATAAATATCCTGTAAATGTCACAGTTAATGCCCTCATCCTAAATCAATGAAAATCAATGAGTGTTTATAAAGTATATAGATGGACTGATTTCATGTCAATAACAATAAACATGATGGGAAATGTCTGTTTCCCTTCAAAATATAACAGCACTAAAAATCGCAAACCCTTAATTAATCAAAATAAAATAGTAGTAAGAAAACCAGACAAATAAGAGAAAATTATTTCTTTTTTTATAGATTTAGTGAGAACACCTTTGGGTGTATGTTTAATTAATTGGTTCTGTTTTTGAATGTTAAGGGTTTTTTTTCTTCATGGTTGTATTATTAAATAGATAAAAGAAATGAAAAAATGCATTTCAATCTCAATAATGGACAAGAACAGTCCTGCTAAGATATTATTTTGCTCTATTATTGTAGAACAGAAGCTCTCGTTTCCTGCATGTTTTTTATATGCTAATTTCTACAGACACTTTACTTGACCCAGCAGGGCACTGTCAACTTTAGTTTAGAAAGACAGGCTTCCCTAAAATCTCCTCCCCTTCATAAGCAAAGCCCGCAATTTTCTGCCCGAGGAAAGGGAGTTGAGAGGAGGAAAAAGAGGACAACAACAACTTATTCAGTACCTGTCACCTTGTGTTAATAAATAAGAATCTCTTTTTCCGAGGGACGGTGTCGTCCGCCTGGCCGGCCAGGCTGAGGTGAGGTGCGTGCTCTCTAGATTAAACATCTTGTCTGGTGAGGCAGCCTCCTAATGAATAGCAATAGAGATTCACTGTGTTTTAATGAACAAGACACTGCTTTTTACACAGCGCAATTTATTGGGCCAATTCCCCCTGTCCGTCAGAGCGAGGCCCGTGGAGTGGCCCCCCTGCCCCGCTCGCTGCCTCTGCTTGTCAGAGGGAGGGTGGGGGAAATTGGGCGAGTGGCTGGAAAAGGGCCAGGGCCTCTGACTCAATTTACCTGCTGACATCTCTGATCTCGCACACAGGATCAGTAAGCAATCCTGGCAATGAGATGCATGGAAATTAATTACTCCGCCTGTGACCCCAGCACACACAGACACACATATGTGGCGTGTCTGCCCACCCCTCTGGGCCAGCGGATCGGTTTACATACGCTTAATAACAGGGCAGGGTGTCGCTAGCTGTGTACACACGCAGACAATGTCTGAGTGAGTGTGACATGCTGGCCCACCCACTTACACTCCCACCAGTCCCTGGGTCACCCGCTTTGGGAGAGACTGTGGACATGACCAAGGCCATTTACACCATCTCTGAATACTGTATAATAAAAAAAAGAAACTGAAAGACAGCGATTTAGGTCATGTACCATTTTATTCATGTGCAATCCTCTGATGCACAGGTTTATTCCAAACAGTATATCAACTAGACATTGACCAGTATTAGAATATGTATTTTGTTTTGTACCTCAGTGCTTTTAGCCAAGTGATATCATTTGGGCCCACCTATATAGCAATTAATGAATAGAGAAATACTTGAGTATTTATTTGTTACCTAGGTCTATGTTTTACCAGTTCACTATTTAGAAATTTGTCTTATTTTAAACCTCAACAATTACAGCATAAACCTCAATACATTTAATCAGCAAGGCTTTAAATTAATATATTAAAAAAAAAAACATTGCATAATTTATAATGAGAGACGGGATAAATTTTCATGAATCATAAAAAATCAAGTACAGCAATACTTGTCCAAGTACCACTAGGCTCTGGTAAGAATGCTAAAACCAGTGAACTGGTGATATGTGACTATGGGTAGATGGGAAGGCCAATGTCGCCCGTGATCCCCCTCTGAGGAATCTCGCATGAGGGTTAAGTTTATTTAAAAACATACTATAATGATAGAGATAAAGCAATAGTTCTAATTCGCAACATCCAGACAGAAAACTCATAATTACTATGCAAGTGATACAAATGACTTGATTAATGCTGAATTGCATATCAGTATACTGCATGCAAGCAACTGGGCTTCAGACTGACAATTAAAACACCACATGGATGCACTACAATCACTATTATCTAATGCAATAACAACAATTATGATAAGTTGTGTTGTTTTTTGCATCAGTATCCTTTGGGAAACCCACCCCTTTGGAAACAACAGCCTTTAAAAAATTATTATCCCATACGTAAGTTTAGCATCAAATTTAATCATTTAGGCCAAATATTAATGGAGAAAACAGTAAAGTAAAAATAGCAAGGAGAGTCAACATGGGATATCACATAGAGGATTGCATTTATCTTGCATTTCATTCATTTTGTTAGATATCCTGTGTTATGACAGTGAAAATGTAATAATATGTCCTTAATTCTTAAAGCTTTTCTCTCCTTCTGATGTGGTCCAGATTTCGCATTCGTAATGCGCACTTTTAGTTTAATTGAATGTGCGGTTTTAATGTTGCGACATATGGCTCATGGATTAACCTTGTTATTATGTTCAAAATGAGCGGTTGAAGCGCTGGAGGAAACTGTGTTCCGACAGAGGATGGAGAAGTGCCAGGGCACGATACTGTACGTCACAGTGTGACATTAAAAATGCTCTCCAAATGGAAATTTCCCTCCCCTTGTTGACCTTGAGTTGGACCTGCCGTAGACATTAGGTCACGTGACTGACAGTGCTGCACACATCTGCGATCACATTCTTTGACACACACTTGTTTAATTATTCACTTTCCTCACACTATTCAGGCATGTGTGTGCTTGACTAAGAATGGGATGTAAAAGTTCAACCCCCAAATCTGGGTTAATTTAAGGCAGTTCTATCGGGCATAGGGCAAGATGTTGTTAGCATCCAGACCAACATTGCGGTTCACTAGGTTTCTTAGCATGTTACGGGCTGATGTGTCTGCTGAAGGCCCCTCATAGATGATTCTGACAGGCAACCTGAGAGAGTTCATCGTTACTTATTCATCGGCCAGACATCAGGTCAGCTCTGTGTTCACATTACACGCCGACACTCAGCTAGCAAGGCCGCGGTAAACACCGTCTGCATCTGTCATCACCGCAAAGAATGTGCAGCCTTGGTACACACACTGCTGCCATCTTTCCAGTCACTGCCATCCAAATAATGCATCGTAGGCCATCAGTTTCGTAGCTCTGCCATCTTGCTGTCTGATGGCAGTCAATGGTCGGCCATCCACCTCTGGCCTGCCCAGATGGCTTACTTTTTGCCCGCATTGCAAACAGCAACCCTTCAAACACAGCCTGTCAAAATGACCGCCTTCCATCATTACGAAGACTGTCATCCAACGACGACATGTCTGATAGAGCGAGATCTAGTTTCAGCTGCTGCTGGCATCAGGTTTTAGTGTGGCATGTGAGAATGTGGACAAGAAAGAGAAGGAAAGGGAGAGTTTTACTATATGGCTGGAGTGTAATTACAGCGCCACCTTGCTCTAAAATATCGCTTTCTCCAGTCATGAATTAGCCATCAGCCCGGACTGTGAAAGAATCAAGTCAGGATGTCAGCCGAGGAGGTCCAGCTTGGTATCGCTTCGAGTTTTGAGGGCAAAGGTCAGCTAGTGAGACAGCATTTCATCTGAGATGGACACTTGAGGCCACTAAACGCATTCTGAAACATTTTATCAGTTATGTGGGGAGACCAGAGTTTAAATGTTACTTTTCTTGTATATAAACATATTTTTATTTAGGATTTAGAATTTGTTATACATGAAATTGTAGTCATTAAAGCTATATAACTGGGTAAGTGTTTTTATTAATACCAATATTAAGGCAAAACAATAAAACATGTTTACCGTACCACACAGAATTTGATTTCTCTGCAATATGCCGTCATTTTTGACCAATTTTAGTTTTATTATAAGGAAACTATAGACAGCTACCAATTTTGTAGGACTTTAGCAATAAACAATCAGTTTCAGTGCATTCTTTAAGCCCTAAATAGTTAAAAGCAGATCTCTACTGAACTTGTAAAACATGCCAGATTTGCCATCTTACCATCAGTACCTTTACTGAAAATATTTTTTTCCTTTTTACTGCGCTGATGAATATCTGCACACATTCTAATATTTTTTTTAACTAGAAAAGTTTTAAACATTTTTTGGATGCCTGAAGACTTTTAAACAGTAAAGTAAGGTCCTAAAGGAAGGTCCAGTATAAAACTGACAGTATCCACCTGTGTGTGTGTGTGTGTGTGTGTGTGTGTGTGTGTGCGCGCACACAAAGGTCTGTGTTCCGATGAGATTCCCCTGGCTAGTAGTGCTCTGCTCACATTGTGATGCTGTAACATGAAGCAATTAACCTAACAGCGAGTTCCCCCCACCCCTTCCTCCTCCACCGGCGAGGGACATGGGGTTAATTGGCAGCTTGGCTTAGACAATTTGCTGGAATCTGAGGATGGTTGGAAGGGGCCATACTCTGCTTTGTAGGAATCCATGAGGCACACATACATCACACACGTCCCCCTGGAACGAGGGCTCTGTAGATGACGTCCTGCCAAGCAACAATTTACCTCAAATCACTCCTTTTTAAACATGTGGCACAAGGACAAACACTTGTTTCCAACCTGTCTAAGAAATTCGTTGTTAAATTCTGTGGTTAGGCTGAATTTTAGTGAGTCTGAATTATTGGTTGATGTGTTTTATTGTTCTTGTTTAGAGAGCTATTTAGATTCACAAGAATGTAAGAATTTGTTACATTTCGAGGATAATGCTTTGGGTTTAGAACACAATGTTTCCTCGCACCCACCCTCAAAAATGCATATAAACACACACACACACACACACACACACACACACACACACACACACACACACACACACACACACACACACAC
>JBBPCW010000034.1:1841082-1851683 GCA_037974425.1 Phenacogrammus interruptus
ACGTGTGTAGATATATATATATATATATATATATATATATATATATATATATATATATAGCTTTAGGGTTTTATTATCTAGATTGTGAGTGAAACTGATCCCAGATGGCTTTACCATATTTTAAACATGTATCTTTTGATCATTGTGTAATGCGCTTGTTTTCATTTCAGAATGAAACTACATGCCGTAGTAAACTGTTTGGTAACGTAGAGTTTGACACATTAACGTCTCCATTTCTCTGGTTAGCCACGTCTAGCTTAATGCTTTCTCGAGATTGACATCTCATTACTCTGGTGGGGTTCATCTAGAGTGGCAGAAGGATAACTTGAGCTGTTATACGAATAAATATATAATGTCTCTGTTTTATACAAGGTGAAGTGACCCTAGAACTGGCTATTGATTTGTGGTGACCTCTCTGTGTCACCCTGGCCTGTGACACTTCAGATCAGAGGGCACTGGTGGAAATCAGGTTGGTGACACCCATGGCCCAAAAATCTCTCCGAGCAGTTTTTGTTTAGAAGGCCAATGTGATTCTCACCTAGATTGATTGAGCTGTAGACTCGGGCCTGCTTCAACAACAATGCATTTCAGATGCCTTAATGTGAAAGCTGCCAATATCGTTGATTCAATCAGAAGTGGCTTTTTGGCAGTTAAGGAGGCGGGGGAGGGGGGGTCGGGGGATTGAGGGTCAGATCGATCTATAAGGCAGTTTCTTTGAGTTATTATTGCTCGGGATCTGTGTAATGTTGGTCAGGTGCACAGCAATGATCTAATCATCATTCAGATATGATCTCTGCATGAGGTTAATCGTAAGCAAAACCATGCAAACTCAGAACGCTAAAACACTCACAATCTTACTCGGATCATTCACGAATGGAAACATTCTTTAAATACACCAGTAAATATTTAGCATTCTAGGGAATACAGGTCAAGCTTCTTGTGAAAAGGTTAATGTGTTTAATTTTAAAGTAATTAGCTGTTAATTGCAAAACATATTGGGAAACTGAGCAGACTTGATTAGCCTATCTCTGAATATTGTAATGATGGGGGTGGGGCTTCTGAGTACAGCTTGTGGTTTTGTTAGTTTCTGATAAGCTGCTTTTAGGGACTGGGGTGATAACCAGTTTTACTCTTTTTTCAGCATTTAGCATAACATGTTCTACAATAACATTTAGTAAAATCTACAACCGTTTAAATTTGTACCAGAGAGGGCTGATAAAGTTCAAGGCCTTTTCAGACTTTTCAGTCTTACGGATAAATGTTTCACAGTTCAGAAATGTATATATAACACATTTGTTTTTAACTTTGTTCATTGCATGCAGATTAATTTCACTGCTCATGGTTATTTATGGTTTATTTGTTTTAGTTAATGTCAAAGGTGAAGTAAAGCATTCTCCACACCCACCCAGTACTGCAGCAGAGCTTCAGCAGCATTTAGCAATGTCACTTTGAGAAAAATCTAATTTTATCATCTCTGTTGTCAATAACTATCAATAATAGCAAGTGATCATGTTTCTAACATGATAGTGGTTTGTATTTCAGTAAACTGCTGCAAGATTTGCAGTCTGATGTTCCCGGCATGATTGTTTTTTTGTGTAATCTATAAACAATTAAGAATTTGGTAGTGGGCACTAGCTGGAGAGATGTTTGAGTTTTCTTTATCTTAACCTGTCATACTACATAGTGTAGCAAAACCGAGGTTTCTTAGAGAGCTGTGGACACACAGAACCTACAGGAGCTGCACATAAAACTAAATATAAATAATAAATACTCAAATACAGTAATCACTTGTATTTATAAAGTTTTGTGGCATAGTCTGGGCACTATAAGAAAACTGTAAATAGCAAGACATACTGCTGCCAGTAAATAGCTTTAGTATTAGACTTTTTTCTTATTTGTGTAGTAATCCAAATTAATTAACATCTCAAGGGCTCTATTTTAAGTGGATTTGTTTGATACAGACTCATTGAAGACCAGAGCACTTTGCTTTATCTCAGACCACAATCTTCATTCGTCTTCTGCTTTCAGTAGTACCTCATTTACATTTAATAGACTAAGAGTCCATACCTTCATAAAGATGAGAGCAGTCCCACATTTTTCATTTGCTATTTGTGCATTTGGGGGAGTCATAAAGGGCAAGTTGTGGATATCAGGGGTTTAAAGCTTTGGGTTTCATTTTAACTCTCTGAGAAAAATAAAAATAAATAAAACGTTTGTTACAGACTGAAGTCCCTGAGGTCATTTGCAAATCTTAGGGAAGATCCCCAACAAGCTTTGATTTAACCGACTTGTCTTTGGCTTTTATTTACAGTCTATTGTTGGCAAAGTGACACCTTATAAAGCTGCTTCATCCATAAGCAGCAGGACTTGAGCCACTATGGTCTGGGGGACGTTTTCACTCGGGCCCCCATAAACCTTGCAGCGTGGAGAGTCGTACAAATCAATAACACCATGCCCAAGCACATCAACAATTCCATCTACAATGGGTCGTAGCCTCAGAAATGCTTTATATTTTGGTAAATAGCTGAATTGCAGTCGAGTCCCGAGAGTCTTCTCCCTTCCGCGTGATGCGAAGTGAGTCATCAAAGTTTGTAACTGATCCTATCAGACCAAAAGAATGGAAACGAGTCTAACTACATCACTGCAAGTTATGCCCCTTCAGCACGCGTTCGTGCATCTGAATTATTGGTTATTTTCCGAAGCAAATGTCGTCCTATTGTGCTCCGTAATTATATTTGTTTCAGGGACGTACGTGTCGGTTGTTGACTCTTGATGATACAGTGGTGAGTATGAAATCCGTTCGCTTTCTGCTCATTGATATGCACTCATAATGGGGAACAGAATAAAAGCAGATGGAGCACAAATTTGCTGTTTGGGTACTCTTCTGCAAATAATACCAATCGCTTCTGATATGATTACCGTAGAATGGAAATGTTGCAAAGCGACCAAACTTCTCAGCATTTGAATTCAGGCTTCATTAAATTAGTCTACAACGTATCAATTTGATGCCCCCCCCTCCTTTTTATTACTTCACTATGATTACGCAGTATGCTTGATTTTCCCTAGTTTTGCTGCACTGCGCCCGGAGACTGCCAGAAAATTCAACTGAATTGATGAATTTAAATATCACCGAATGCCCCGTGCTAAGACTGAGCTTGCAATCCTCGGAGCAGGAACAGGCCAGTGCTTTTCTGCCGATGTGTGCAGCTTTTCCAATGATGGATACAGTGTCAAAAGTTACTCGATTAAACGGCGTTTCACACTGCATAGATTCCTATTTAAAAGTCTCAAGACCCATAATTATTTATTGATGTCTGCTTCAATCTACATTCTGCCTAGAGAGCATGGTCCACAAGTGCCTAGAGGAACCTGTTTACCATGCACACCCGTTCACCCACTCCTGTAATGGACTCAGTGGGAAGAGACGCGAGGCCAGGAACACGGGAGCGCGCCGAAATTGCATTGAGTCGCAAATGTCTTTACATGCAAGTCCCATTGCTCCCCAAAGAAAGAGAAAAAGAAAACACAAAACTCTGCGAGAAGAAATGAATAAGGAAAAAAAAAGAAAAAGAAGGTTTAAAATCCATGGCTGAAATACTGGACTAATAGCCCAAGCAGTGCTTTGTTGGGTGATGCTACAGGGTGTCTGCTCGCTGTCTTTAACCCCATAGGTCCAGCTAACTTAGACACCATGAAACAGTGCTTTCATATTTTGTTTGGCCATTTTTCGCTTGAGAAAATCTGTCAAATGTGCATATTTTAAACTGCATTTTCAATGTATTTTATTGTGCTTTGAATTTGCTGAAAAGTACAAATGGCCTAAAGGGTCATGGATTAGAACCTTGCATTTACTCTGTTTTGCAATGATCACAAGTTAAACTTTGCTTTTTCAAGGCTTTGAGTTATTTACATTATTTTCAGGACGTAAATGATGTTTCCTTGAAAAGGACATGCTCTTTCTTGTTGAGATATCAATACACATGGAGATCTTACAAAATGAAAGTGAGATGTGAATATGTCATGTTTGAGCATGGATTTCCTGACCTGAGTTTACCCTGGTGATGCTTTTTGACCACATTTGTAATGTAACTCGCTTGATTTCACTCTCCTAAAAATAATGCAAAGTTTGTTGCAGACCCAGTACTGCTGACAGTATATATTCAGTACAGAGGGACTACTGAAATGTATTTAAATCTAGAAGATGCAACAGAATTGCAGAAACATATTTTGTCCCAGATTAAGCTTTCACTTACTCTGGCAGCAGAGTGGGGTTGACATGCTGTAAAGGGGCTGCATAATGCTATACTTAAGAGCTGGAAGCACAGCAGTATACTCACACTACACTAAAAACAATAACATGCGTCTTCTTTATAACATCAGAAGAATTCATCGATTCCTCACCACTTACGCTACTCAGATATTCATTTGGTCATTTGTCATCTCTAGACTGGTCTGTAACTCACTCCTGGCTAGTCTTCCTCTGAAGACTACAAGAACCTCTACAGATGATTCAGAATGAAGTAGCATGTCTGGTCTTCAATACACAGCTGGTAGCCTAGTGGTTAGGGCATTCGCCCTGCGATCAGAAAGTCCAGGTTCGATTCCCGAGACGGCTAGGCATCACTGAGGTACCCTGAGCAAGATACTGTCCCCACACACTGCTCCCCGGGCGCCGTGTTCCTGGCTGCCCCTTGCTTCACTTGGTGAATGGGTTAAATGCAGAGGGTGAATTTCATGCTGTTCACACTGTGTGCAGTGGTGTGTTCACGTATGACCGAATGATCACTTTCACTTATTTTCACTTCACTTCACACACACCCAACGCTTGGTCCCCGAGGCTTGTGCTCCTATGTCACAGAGAACCAAAGTTATTGTGAGTTTAATAAAAACCCATCTAACAATAACTGCTACTGGGGTTTTAAAATCCTGTTGCATGCCAAAAAATAGCAAAAAGTTAAGGTTTTAAAAACAAACAGAGATCATTGCACCCGGGAGAAGTTTTAGGATAGGCTCCGTCCATAAGTGGGTGGGGCAAACACGTAAAAGGAGGGGGTCTGGAGACTAAACACTGGTTTCAGTCTGTTTTAGACTGTTTATTAGTTGAAATCATATTTACATTCCGAGTGATAAAAATCACCTACCAAGCCAAAAGTAGTCCAGCTACATCTTACCTATCAGTCCTGATCAGACCACTGGTCACAGCTTGCCCTCTTAGAACATCAAAGCCCAGCTTCACCCACATCTTCTCAAAGGTTTAACACCTGCATTAAAACTTTTTTCAGCTTTGGCACTGAAGTGGTGGAACAAACATCCCCTGACTGTCAGAACTGTTGAGACCCTCACTGTCTTCAAACGGAGACTGAAGATGCACGTTTCACTGACCACCATCATAAACTAACTTAACTAATGCTAACATCACAAATAAATAAAAAAAACTGTTGTTTGTTTGTGATTTGATGGTCCTGGTGGACTTACTTCATCTCTGTTAGAATCTTAGTGTAATAGTAGCTCTTAATGTTAAGTCTAGGTTTACTAGTGTGAGGAACATGTTTTGTTGTGCACTAGAAAGCACATACATGATGGATAAGAGTGTCTTCCAAATGCTGTAAATGTAAATGTAAATATTTTATTGAGCTTAAAGTGTCCAATTTTCTAAAGGCAGTTTAAAGAGAAAGGATATGCTGTTTTGATGCTTCAGTCAGTGTATTCCAATATGAGGGTTTAGCCATAGCTCTATGTTGCTGTTCTCAGTTTGGGTAATTTTCAAGAACATATGGAACATCCAAACTTAGCCCATTTCGACAAGAAAACAGACTTACATCAACAAAATCCCCTAAACTATACTGAAAGAAACTGTAGAGTAAAGAAGTCTATTGCCGTAAATGAGCACATTTATTGCATCCTCATTATGTCAGGTATTACATTCATATACAGCTTTGCTGTTATTTTGCAAAGGTTTAGGCACCTGAGGTTAAATTCTACATTTTGTCAATTAATTAGTTACTCATCCTCTACAGAGAACACCCTAAACCTTTAGTACAAATTATTATTACTGTATTATTTACATATTAGAAACAAACATAAATCAATCAAATGTGCCATCACTTTTGCAGAGGTTGCATATAATGTTTTATTTTTTGCCATGAAATGTAAAATTTATAAACTGTAATTGTGCAATTAAAAAGTGTGCTCAGGATGTAGATTATTTTTTCAAAATGAACAAATCGTGGCATTAGAACAAGGATTCCCAAACTTTTGCTCACAACTTTACAATTATGAACACAGGATATTTAGGAACTGTTTCCCAAAAGTTTCTTAGGGAAGCAACAGTTGTTCTAAGGAATCACTTCAAAGAACCTTTTTACGCATCTTTAGCTTTGTCAACCGTGACAAAACTAAAGCTTTTCTGTTGGGTTTTTGGGGCTTTTATTTTGGTGTTTTGTGCATGTTTGTGTCTTGGTTCACGTTTTCACCTGTCCTGGGTTCGGTTAAAGTGATTGTGTTTTCTGATTGGTTTCTGTTCGAGGCATGTTGTGTATTTATGTTCTGCTTTGTGTGTTTGTCACTACGAGTCGATCGCCTGATTTTGAGCATCTCTGTTTCCTGTCTGCCTGTTTTTGTTGAGTTTATCCGAGTGGCCAGAGTGCCTTTTTTTCTTTTGCCTTTTGAATAAAGACAAATCTGAATGAATCCCTGGCGTTCTGCCCGTTCCTGCATGCGTCCAGGTAGCTCCTGGTCTGGGATTCGCGGCCCGACCCGTGACAAGTTTTAAGAGTTATGTGGTTTATGACTTTGAAAACAACAGAAGAAGCCAGAAGATTTAATTGTGTTCTCAAGGAGCGTAAAACTAATATAAATGCAATTTGTTATATAATTGACAGCATAAATGACCCAATTGCATGAATATATAGTAATCCATATTGAATATACATCTAAATGACGGTGGTAATTGACCTCTAAGGGAACCACACCCTGTCTCATGGTCAGCACCGACACTTTTGTCAGCTTTGAAAGTCTGCTCTGTTTTCTTGCTCCCTCCACGTGGGTGTCTTTGTTCTTGTGTGCGGGGAGTCAAGGTTGGAGTGAGCTGGTGCTCATTGCATTAACACAGATACGACAGGCCCTCAGGTGAGGGAGAGATGAATGGGTCGGACCTGCACACATTAACCCAATCCAATCCTGTGCACAGCCAACAGAAGGAGAAAATGAGCTTTGAGCAAATGGAAAATGTATTTGGAATGAGAGGGGAACAGTGGAGGATGGCGGATGAATGAGTAATGTGCACCTTTCAGGATGGGAGAGACGGTATAAAGTCTGCATATGAAAAGCAACAGGTACAATTGTGAGCTGCACGAGACAGAGGTCAGCACAGTTCGGGGAAAATGACCTGGCAGTTAGGAAAATACAGAACCGGTCAGAAGTTTGAACCTACTATTCGTAGACAGCCTTTGATGACATGATGCATTTGAAATAACAAACAAAACAAAAATTACGCATTAACTAGGCATTAACTACCATCTGTTTTGAATTCTTTACATTAACCCCAGACCCGCCAGTTGTCTTAATGCAGCTTAACACACTCCTGATCTTTCTCTCAAGCAGCTTCACGTATGTTGTGCAAGTTTATCTGACATTTATCTGGGCAGCAAGCATTTATTTATTCACAAAATAAATAAATTCATGTAGATAAAATTGATAAAGATCAAAGCATTGTAATTCGGTGTTCGTGAATGTGTTGCTTAACCATTTCCAGGCCTCTCAACAAGGAAATTCAGTGTTTATAGTTCCAGTATCTAGTTTCTCTAATTAATCCTTCATTAAATTAAATTAGGAGCTGCTGATGGAATGGAATCTATCCATGTGATGGTAGTAACATGCTTTCCTTGGCTCTTTAACCCCGCTACATAGCACTGTACGTGTCAACTATATAGAACAGAGTTTCTAAAACATTTTAACTGACTTTGATGCTGATTGATACACTGGTATCTAAAACAACTGCACCAAACTACATCATACAGATAAAAAAAAACAGCAGTAGTTCAAAGATATTTCGACTGCTGTCCATTCTGCCTATTTTTTATATGGTTTCCAAACCTTTGGCTGCCACTGTAAGTAGAAAATGGTCTAAGGTGTCCTTGAAATAGGACTTTTTGTTCTTGACTGAATCCACTGTACATAAAGCGTCAGGTTTTACACAGGCCTTGAAAAGAATGGGAACTGAACATACAGGTCAGCGAACTTCGCAGAGGGCCGACTATCTTCATCTGGCCCATGCTATAAAAGCTCTGTCAAACGTTTGCCTGGCCGTTTATGTCAGCCGCCCAGGCTGAGAAGCTGCTATTGATTTATGTCGGCGCGAGGCCGCAGCAGCCAGCAAAAGTTGCAGAGCTTTGAGCGATAGTTCACCAGCGGGCTGCCGTGGCCCCTCTCCTGATACAGGCCTTTTCTAACTCTCCCTCACAGCCTGTTAAGATGCATGGAGCGAGAGGCCCTGTCAAAACTCCACTGCTGTATTTCATTTCTGGAGAATCAGTTTTTTTTTCTTGTCCCTTATTTCTCCTCCTTTTCCCTTTTCTTTTCTTGTACATAGGCCAAGTAATGCTGGTCACTCCATCAAACATTTAGGTTGATTGTTCCCTGGTAGCTACAGTGGGGTATAACTTCCAGCCCTTTTTGTCATGTTAACTGCAGTCGATCAATGGCTGGAGGTCAGGGGCTCCTGATGTAGGTGCAAGCTTAAGAGAGAGAGAAAGAGAGGGAGAGAGAGGGAGAGAGAATGAGAGGGAGGGAGAGAGAGAGGGAGAGAGAATGTGTCCAAGATTCATTTTTTCTCATCTTGCAACACACACCGGTCAGTTATTTTTCTTCGCTTAGCCCTCACCACTCTAAGTGGATATTGATCAGATGCCTTAATGCAAACCTGTCAAATTAATTTTGTGCGGAGAAAGCTATGACTGCTCCAAAATTGCCTCAGCAATCTGGGAGGGGGGTGTGGGGGGTTGGGGGAGTGGATACTGGCTGCCAATGAATTTTAATCATCATCTGAATGGGGTAAAGGCATCGAAACCATTCACTCTCTGTCTCCCTTGGTTTTGCTATAACATTATAGTCAGAAAAGGAAAGAATTCTTAAATCTGCATTATTTTAATCTGATCCATTGCCAGGCCACTAATATGTTCTTCTTAAGATTTGATTAATAGCTTTGCTTGGTGGGTTTACAAGGGAAGTTGAATGAGAATATTTGCCCCCCTATACCAACAGGTGATCTGTTTGTTTGCAATATATATGTAATATATGACATCTTCTCAGCTATATATGCTTAACTAACATTTTGATATGTTTTACTTTCCCAAGAATTCTGCTCAAGTATAATTGCAAGAAACATAATAATGTTCCATTTTAACCATTTTAGCTACTGATTATTGTTTTATTTAATTCACTTCTTCTGATTCAGCACCTGATCTGCTTTACTATTGCTCACATCTCTTCAGTATTTTGTTTTAAAGAAAGAAACTTCAGATGCTGGATGGACTAAGAAGTTCCTCTGTTGTTCCATAGAGAAGTTCTTGACACTTTTCTCACTCAAGTAGCTTTTCAGACCGCATGAACATGGGTTTTATATCCAAAGCATATTTCAAAGCATATAACACTTTTCACTAAAAGGACTCCCATTTGACCAGATGAGATCCATTTTAAATTTCCCATATTAAAGCAATTTTTTTCCATTACGTACTTTTTTACACGTAATAGTCTAGCTTCACTTCCATCAGTCCAGAATCCAGACACTCTTGGTTTGGGGATCAGTCCAGCTTTCTTTTTTATTTCATCTACTAGTCAACACTTCAAACTAAGTGTATGCAGATTCAGAAAACATGTTCCTTATTCCAGTTTGTTTGTAGTGGTTGGAGTAGTGTAGTGTCGTTTATGTAGCAGACTGGGGTTCGAATCCCTGGCTAGGCACAGGATCAGCACTGCACCAATAAAAGTTCTTTATTTGATTTACATCTGTATGAGTTTGTCAAAGGTCGAGATTGTGCTCTGACCACCTAATGATGTGGTCAAAGTTATCTGATCATGATGTATCCCTGTTTTTTGTTCATGTGGAATTCAAGTATGAACCATTTTCATGTGGAGTATAAACCGCCTCATTGTTTCTTATAAATTACTTTTGATTGAGTAAGGGTTTAGGCTACTACTTTCACTTTGCACACTAATTGCACCATCATTTCTGGTGCTTGTGGATGTTCTATTTTTGACATGTTTTAGTAGTTCATACCTTTGTTATGGGTGATTTGACAGCGGCATTGAATCCTATTTTGATTAATTCAGAAATTGGACACACCATTGGACCCTTGTGTATTCTCTTTTCTGTCAAAGATCTAGAAATAAAGATCCGGTTGTAACTCTCACACTTTAGATTCCTCACCCAGAATTTATTTACAGCTCTTTAGAAGCTCTGTTATTAGTGTTAATTAATGTGGATAATTTGGAGTTTGAAAACTCTGCAATTTGTTAATAAACTATAAGAAAACACACACACACACACACACACACACACACACACACACACACACACACACACACACACACACACACACACA
>JBBPCW010000034.1:1851783-1867208 GCA_037974425.1 Phenacogrammus interruptus
ACACACACACACACACACACACACACACACACACACACACACACACACACACACACACACAAACACACACACACAAGTCAGTCTCAATCTTAGTGAAGGCGATAAGCCCCCTGTGGTGTGGCAGGCAGATTCAATGTGCTGAGAACAAAGTGCTGTTCTCAAGCAGTGGAGACATAATGGAGCGCATTAACACACACAATCACTAAACCCATATCATCACACACATACACACTCATGCAACACACATTCTCAACACGAACCCACCGAAGCCCAGATTCCAGTCTGCCTGAAAACTGTTATGAAAACAGAGGTTCCCTATCCTTATAACCCAACCTCTTATATAGAACATTCTTAACTGAACATTAATGTATTTTGAATGTAATGACATTTGAACTCATTTCTATTGGTCCTTTCTTCACAAAATGTGTAAACAATATAGACATTTCATTTTCAAATGGTGTAAAACTGATAATACTTTACTGTAATGTTAAACTAGTATACATGTTTATATAGGTTTGTGTTAGTTACAAAGGTAAAAAGCAATGGCAATACAAGAATTTGTGTTTAACACAAAATGTTACTAAAATATAGTAATATGCTACTGCAATGGGACTCGGCTGTGTAAGTAGATTTATAGATTAGAATGTTAAAGTATAGTTTTTCACAGTTTCCCCTTAGCTTGTGTAATATTTGACCTGTTATTTTATTTTGTTAGTTAACTGGTGTGGCGGGGGTGTCTTTACAGGGCTGAATTAAAAGCCACTATAAGTAACCTTTACGAGCTGCTGTGTGCTGCCACTCGGAGTAACTGAGAAGTAGAGTGAAGCATTGTGGGTATTATGCTTTTTATTGAGTGGAGAGCCATTCTGGCTTTTTTTCCTAGTCGAGAGTCTGTTTTCTCCAGGGCAGGAAGTTTTATGTTGCAAGAGCATCCCATCGACTCTTTTCTTATCTCACCATTTTTATCATGAAGATATGATCCAGGAAGTATTGATACAGCTTTTTCATGGCAGGAATAAACAGCGCCAGTGCGTTAACAGGACTTACAAATCACCCAAAACCAATTCCTGGTTGTGCGGGCAGTTAGAAATATACTGCACTTTTCGCAGTGTGTAAATTCAAAATAAGCTTTATTGTTGGGACATAAAATATTTACAATTAAATTGAATCATTCAACTTTTGTGATCAGTTATTTTGAATTTATGATGATTCAACATATATTGTCCTAAGCAAATCTAAGGGTTTAAGCACAACGTCTTGGCAGAACATTCCTATCGAACCATTCCAATAAGCTCTTGTGTAGTGGGTTGTACAGCCAATCAGATAACTAACCCTGATTTAAGATGCAAAACAAAGCAAGGTCAAAAAAGTTCATCTATCTGAGAATTTATTGTTAAAATTAGAATGTGATTAGTTCCCCAGATACAGTAGGTGGTCTAGGTTTGAAGTTTCAAGTTACACAGATACTTTCATTCATCAAGATATTGTTAGTATGCTCGCTGCTCACAGCAAAAAACTGTGTTTCGTTAGAGGGCCAATGTAATATATAGTGAGGAACATAAATATTTGAAGACCCTGTGATTTTGCAAGTTCTCCCACTTAGAAAGGTGTTCAAATACTTACATGCAACAGTTCTATACAAATAAATTCTTTACAAATCATACAATGTGATTTCCTGGATTTATTTTTACATTCTGTCTCTCACAGTGGGAATGCACCTACAATGTGAATTTCACACCTCTCCATGATTTCTAAGTGGGAGACCTTGCAAAATCACAGGGTCTTCAAATACTTATGTTCCTCACTGTAAGTATTGCAAAAAACACTATCGTGATTATCAAATACTCACAGTCAAAATAACACCAATTAAAAAAAAACACACAGTAACACCCTATTCATTGTGTGAAACGTTTATACTGAATGGAACGGAAATGCTTTAGAATTCAAAAGGAGTCCTAATTTGTCCTAATCCTAGTGGAAACAAACAGAGAAAATAGGAATGCATAATACTGAACATTTATGTCTTTTGGCCAATTCATTTTTTTCCCTTTTCTATTATTCTTGGTCTTAAGAGTTAACCTCTAGTTCAACATTCCTTGAATTTCTGTTGCAATTTGTACCAGAGGAGTTTCATGGATGTTTGCACTAGTAGTTTTCTCCCCCCCACCCTTCTCTGTCTCTCTCTCTAACTCTCCCCTTCTCTGCCAGCAAAAACAATCAGTGATATTCCGCTGTGGCGTGGGACTTTGCTCAGCCTGGAGAGATCTGCCGCAGGCTTTGAGGGAGTCTGCTTAAATTTGTTGGGTGTATAGCTCAGTCAATTCTGGGGCCTCCAAAGTGATTCTTGATTTAAGCTCTCCAAATTGAGCATTTATTTTTGTGCAGATTTCCAGTGCAAATCAACTGGCATTTGCATAGACACGGGCACTGAGCCTCTCTCTCTCTTTCTCTCTTTCGGTCTCATGGGGCAAGGCAGCAGAGGCCTTCATTTCAATGTTAACATTTGTGGTGAGCAAATGGAAATGTAGTTTTGGGCTGGTGCTGAAGATTGCATTCCTGTCAGATGAAGATTTCCATTACATTTCTGCCTGTTCCTTTTTTACAAGGCCGTCACCAAAGGGGAATAGCACTTTGCAACTTAGCGTCCTTTTCCACTCTACTTTTGAATAAAAAAGTGTTTGTATGTGTGTGCCTGGGTGGGGGGTGGGGGGTGGAGTTCACATGGGGAAAAAATATGGATACAAATTAATTTCGCAACAGTGCACTGTGAAACTGCCAGCTGTTAATACTGACAGTGTAAAATAAAGGGTTCTCTGTGACTGAAGCACCCCTGGTAGACTTTTGTATTACACCTTTAAAATTTCAAAATTTTTCAAATTTCAAATTCGAATTAGAGTAGAAAGCATTAAAAGAAAATAGCTATGGTGGATAAAGACATGTGCTACGCTATTCTTTGAAAGACTATGATAATTTTTCATCAAAAGGTTGATAAGTACCTTTTTCACCAGACATTCAGACAAAAGCACCTGCATCTCGCAAAAAAATCCACACACTCAATTGTTCCTACAGTATTAAAACATAAGAAATGTGCCAATAGCAACCCTTTGGAATGATGCCATAGTACAGCAAGTTTTGTTCCCTAAAGAACCTTTCAAAGTGTGAACGCTTTGTGAGGGACTATGTTAAAGTCTAAATAACTTTCACAAAATGTAAAGACTCTACACCAGTTTAAGTTCACAGAACAGTACCATTCAGAACCATTTCGGAAGCTTTGTTTTTAAGTTTATGCTACAAATAATTCATATCCAAAGAAAGCTCAAAGTGTTAAAGCATGAATTAGAGAAGTCATTATACAGTAAACTGTTAAAAATGGACATCATTGCAACTGATATCAAAGTACAATAACATAATATTCAAATACAAAAACATCATAAGAAAGCAGTAGGTTACATTTTTTTGCGATCTACTGTGAAATTACACTTTTTGCACAGTGCGTAATTTAAAATTTCTCTTATGAATAATTTTTACTCATTGGAATAATAACAGCTCTTTATTGTTTCTGGAATTGTAATATATTCACTAGTTAATCTGAGTTAATGTCAGCAGAGAAGCCAGAAACTCTAAATTCCAGCTCTAGTTTCAAGCACTTCCAACTTTTTCAAGTTTTGAGTTCTGTGAGTTGTTCGGGATGGAGACAAAGCTGTCTGAGAAGTTGAGGCAGTTTAGTTAAACCATGCTGTAAATCCTGGCACCCTGAGTGAGTGGATGTGTTTTAGAAGTATATTAATTCTACTCCTGGAAGGAAAAGTGTAGATGGATGACGCACTGTAGCAGGGACAGATGCTGGGTGTCAAAGACAGGATACTGACAATGAGAGAAGTCGTTTTGTTTCATTGCTCGTGCGCGCTGGTGTCATCGTCTCTCTATGTGGAAGTGACAGACTTGCTCAGGCGTCGGAGTCCCCCTGTAGTTATTGGTTCTGGAAGCCATTTTTAAGGCATTGGCTTGTAAAGGAAGCAGAAGAAGGATATTTGGTTTTCTCCATCTGCGGATTCCGTGTCTTACTTTCTAAATGACTGAAAGGCATCAGTCTGAAAGGGGAGAGAAAACATTTGAAAGCCCTTTACTATCTTCCTCTTAATTGTTTCCTTTCATTTGTAGAGAACTTATTTTTTTCTCTCCTCACACACTACATGTGTAACAGTGAATCTTATTACAGACACTGCCAGCTGTACACAGACGTAAGCTGGTGTTTAAACAGCTGTGTGGGGAGGATCAGGGTTGGCCCTGCTCATTTCCTTTTGCATTAATATAACTGTGTTCTGATAATAGTGATGTGCAGCACAGGGCTAAAGAGTTCTGAAAGTGGTGCAAACGCTTTTGACCGGTAAGCTGCATTGAACCAATGAAACCTACAGCACTATTTTAAAGTAGGTGTAGGTTGTAACATGAATTTTCTCATAAATCCTTGGGTGTCGGAACCATTGTAGCAGTGACACCACTTTTTAAAATTGCTCGTTTCATCCCCACTACTTATATACCACTTATATACTACTGATCTTGATCATGTGCAATACCATACTCCTAAATACCATTTGTGTTTCTGGTAATTCACTTAACTGTAAGTTACTTAAGTTATAGTATTCATACCTCAGCATTTATGTATGTAGTATGTTTCATTTTGAGTTTGTAGTACTGTATATGTTTTATATTGTTCCTTGTGTCTTTGTGTCTCTGTGTCTGTGCAGTTATAATACAGTTTTCTACAGAATCAGTAAAGGTTTCTGACTCTGATTCCAATTTGGTTTTATGCCATTAATATTGTGAACCAACAAAGTGTACCAATATAGGCCTGCCCAGTCATCAGCCTACGTGTTTCATATCTGTAATGGTTTGTTTAGTCTGCAAAGGGCAAGAGTCAAGTAAATGGATTAAACAGTTTTGCAGTCTTTGTTGTAGACAAAATGACATCAGACAGTTTGGCTGTAAAGATATTTAATCAGAAAAATCATGATGAGTCTCGTTTAGTTAGTCCAGGTTGGGCTGACTTATGTACCTTGGTTTTAAACTGCTTGGTATCTTTGAGGACTGACGTTTTTGCTCAGACCGCCATGGCCTTTGCTTCAGGGCGACATATAATTTAGCCTTTTGTCCCGCTGCTGTGTTTCCTGCATCCCACCAACATATAATTATAGAAATCTCCATGCATGGCGGATGATCTCTTTACCGGCATTCAGCAAAAGAGCGTCTACCATAAGCCTGCAATCTAAATTATGGATAAAAACACAGTGGGGCGCTTTTCCCTGATATTGTGTTGGCCCGGTGTAATAACACTTGCTATGACCCCCATCATTTTGGCCCGCCACATCAAGCAATGGGTTTTCGGGGTGGCTGTCACCCTCCATTTGCATCAATGGGCTTTGCCATTCAAGGGAATATGACATAGCTGTAAAGCAATCTGGCCGACTCAGGGAATTAATTTGAAGAAGCTGTCCAATGAATCAGATTCAAATGCACAGGGACATGTTTTCCCGGTGCCTTTTTGTAAGCTATCCCTGGCTTGTCAATGGGGAAAGAAATGTTTCCTCCTTTTTTGAGAGGCTGCTTGCTTGGGGATGAGCTTTGGCACTCCAACTTTGCATATGGTAAAAAAGAGGAAGTGCAAATTCATGGACCTGGTTGGGGCCAGACACAAAGCAGACAGCACAATCAAAAATGTCATCTGCCTTGTAAGCTCAGGGCCTTTTCTCGCTCAACTTTCAATTTTCACATTTCGTGGGACCACTTGAAACAGATGGTCTTCACCAGGAACAGATGCATACATTTTGAATACATTATATGGCATCTGCATATACTTGTTTCCCACTTAGTTTTTTGTAACAAAGCTTCTTGGAATGTTTGTTGCCCAGCTGTTTGGTGAATAACTAAATGATAATAAGTTTAGGAAAATAGATCATACTTATTACTAAAAAATATGTATTACAGTTCAGCAACAAACATTCCAAGAAGCTTTGTTACCAAAATACATGGAAATCAAGTAAATGCCACTGTATGGCATCTGCATATACTTTTCCACTTATTATTTTTTTTGTAATAAAGCTCCTTGGACTGTTTGTTGCCCAGCTGTATGCTGAATAACTAAATAATGAGAACAATTATAAATGATATTATACACAAACTATTTTTTATTCGTATCTGTTTCCAAACAGTAATGGATGGATGGATGAATGAGTGTTTCCTTATCCATTTTTCCACAATTTTTCACTAAATTAAAGTTTCCACAGCCCATCTGCATGCTCAATAAATGATGGATGGATTTGAGTGATACTGAATGTTTACACACATACTATATGCCTCTCACAACCATAGTATTTTATTATTATTTTGTCTTCATATCCAGATTCAAGCAGACAAGTGTGCTCCACATTCACCATCTGTGGTCATAGGTGAATACTGCATAGTTGGGTTATTGTATGTGTGTGTGCCCGTGTGTGTGCTTGTGTGTGTGTCCTGAAGTCTGAGGCGAGATGAAAGCCATTGTCATGTTAACACACACTGTAGCAGAGAGCCCACACTCATTTCATACACGACCTCTTATTCTCCCTCCATCGCCATGCTGCTGCCGCCATCTCTGCTTTAGCTCCTCTCTCAGAGTTCCAGCTAAAATCAAAGAGCCATGCTAGTACTCCAGCCTACCACCAACACACACACACTCACACACACACACTTACACAGCCACAAACGCTGCTTTTCCGCATTCAAAAGAAAGAGGAGGGGGACCTCTCAGAGATAAAAAGGCACAATGGAGAGAAAGCTACAATCAAATTGAGCCGCAGGTCGGGACAGATGGGGCCCTGCCGTTAATTGTACGGTGGCCCATTCAGCAGGCCCTGGTTTTCTGAGACAGCCACAGCACACTGAAAGGTTTTCAGGCTCTCGATGGATGGGGCCAGTTTGGATGGTTTGTTTTAATATTCATAAGCAATCCATGTCTTGCGTTAAAGTAGTGAGCACAAAAGTACTCATTTATTCTCCTCCATTCCTATTTAGTAACATTCTTACTGCCTTCAGCTTATTTGATTTCATGTTATCATTACTAAGCATAATACTCTCACAATTAATTAAACAAGATGCAGTATCTACAGTATCCTTACCTTGTTACGGTGCACTTTGTCAGTGGAGTGAATCACTGAAAAATCCATTTTTAATGACTGAAAAGGTGGTCCACTATAAGGCCACTAGAACACTGAAACTGGTCTTACTGAGTAGATGTGAATCCGCCAGGAATGATTGATCCACAGTTGAATCACAGTCTTCATAAAATTACTAGAAAATGATTCAGTAGAATACTTTGTCATTCAATTAATTTCTTATATGATACAGTAGTATATGAATGTATTGGGCATCCCTGCACAAAAGCATGTACACGTTCTATATGGAGAACACACTCATCCACACTGTAGAACTGTAGAAGGGTATTAGTAAAATCAGATTTCACTTGTCTGCTCTCTGGACCCCCCCCATCCACGGGTTTTCCCAATAGACTATCCTAAAAGCTCCTACAATTTCAAAGATCTTGTGTTTTTTCATTTGTCTAAGACCTTAGATAAAAGACATTTTGACATTTTTATTCTTTATGGGCATTTGCATGAAACAATTTGTCTTCTTCTTTTCATGTCGAGAGGCTAAACCAGGCCAGGACATGGCCAGATCAACAGCCTTTTGACTGGCCTCATTCAGGTCCTCCATGGTGCAGAAGATAGGGCAAGACAGCATGTGCTCCATAGTTTATATGGCACCGGTGTCACACCGGTCATAGTAAGAGAAGCCCCACTTCTTACGGTTTATTCTGCATCTGCATACTGAAATCAGTTCAGTGCCTTTCAGGATGCCCAAGTTTGGTGGTTTCCATTGGGGAGGTGTTCTGAAAGAGGGATCTGGGCATCCATTAGAGGGAACTTCTCAGTTCACAGCTCTAGTCTTGCTGTAGGTGGGTCCTTTTCGATGGGCATCGAGTGGATAAGGAAGTTGCGGTGACTCTTTAGACATGAAGGAGGGGGGCTGCGATCGTAGAATGGGTGCCTGCTGTTCTCTTTAGCCTTTCACCTGTGCATGCTACCTCGCGCCTTACGAGGTAGCATGCACCTATCCAAGTGAGAGACCTATCCAAGGTGACACCCAGGTACTTGGGATAGTCATTATGTGCTATATCCACACCACGCCAGTTGATGTGCAGAGCTTTTCCTGGTTCCGGAGGTGATTTGGCCTCAGTGTGTTGGCTTAGTAGCAGTAGTAGCAGCTGAGGCCTTCTAATGCGGTGGAAAGGTAGTATTCAGTGTCTGCATATTTCTTCGCTTGATGGGTGAGCATGAGCTCGTCTGCATAGAGGAACCGAGTGGTATCTGGATGATGAGGTTGGACGTCGGGGTATATATTAAAAAAAGTCTGAGCCAGAATGCTACCTTGTGGCAGGCCGTCTCTCTGTGTATGCCACCTGCTTTTCTTTGAGTTGAGGTAAACCTGGAACTAACAGTTTCATAGCATTTCGCTTAAGATGTTGGTCATTTGAGTACATTCATAATCAGTTAGCCTCTGACTGGTAGATCATCATATCTTGGGATGTAAGACGGTTGGCAGCCTCTGACAATATATTGGCGAAATATAGTCCAGATAGCATTGACAAATTCATTTAGTTCAAACAATTTTTAAAACCCCAGTTGTGGTTATTATTATTCCATGTTTTTAAAATTACAATAACTTTGGTTCTACATGACACAGGAACACCAAATAAAGCTCAGCATGACGTCTGACACCTCGAGCATCAACACAGACCAGGGGAACTTCCATATGTGGATTTGTTTGGCCAAATGATGACAATTTGCCATTTTCTTGAGTTCTCTGGGTCAGAACAGAACATAAACAGAAAATATGGCCTGTCTGAAAGTTGTGGCACATTTTTGTCCTAATTGTTTTCCCTATTGTCACGGTTCGGTCAGTGGCCGTTAGGGCCACTGCTTTTCAGTTTTTCATGCTTGTTCTGTTCTGTTTTGTTCTGGGTCTCTGTTGGGGTTTTATGGGCTTTTATTTTGATGTATCTGGTTTTTGCTTGTGTCACGTGTCTTGTGATCAGGTGGTTTTGTTATTGTGTGCCATGTGCCTTTTCGTGTCAGCTGTTTTCAGTTAGTGTGTCTGGTGATTGGGTTTGCATCTGTTTTGTGTTACTCCTGGTGTATTTAAGTCCTGTGTGTGTTTCATTCCTTGTCTGTCCATCGTCGTTAAAGCACCTTGGTTTACCCTGACACTGATCTGGTTCCTTTTTGTTCTTGACGGCCACCGAATGGTGATTCGCCTTCCTGCCTGTTCCTGGTCCCAAGAAAGCTCCGGTTTGGGCCTCGCGACCCGACCCGTCACACCTATGTGTTCAAAGAAATTGTGCCCTAAAATTTGAAAATGATTTTTGTTCTCTGTAATGCAAACTGATTTTCAAGTGGAAAATGAACAAAACATAATTTGACAAGGGATGGTCAAACATTTGTGTGTATTTATTTAAACCTATTTATTTGTGTATTTATTTGTTAAACCTAAGAAGTCCAGGGGATTCCAGACAAAAGAAGAAATAAGTAGCACTGGTCTCAGGTCACTGTTCTGTATCAGTCCCTTTTTTGAGATAAACGGTATCAGGGATTTTTAAAAAGTTAGTTTTATTGACACAATAAGCAACATTTAACATTTTTATTTGCTGTCATACACTTTAAAAATAATCAGTTGGATACGAGATCCATCACTGTCAGTCCTTAAAGTGCTGCATTTCCTTCATAATAGTTTATATACAGCTGAGATTAATGCTGCTCTTCGACAGTCAGGCAAACGCTCCAAAACCGATTTTTTAAGTGATAAAATATGCAAATTACTAATATCACCGATTCTGTGTGATTGATCAGGTATACATCTGCTATGTTAAGAACAACGGAACATTTCTGCTGTACTACCCGCCCAAAGCCCAAGAGTGACATTAACAAAAGAGTCCATGTTGTGAACTTAGCCTTCAATTAGAGAAGTGCACTAACTTCCCCCTAATGAGCCAAACAGCTCGGCAGATGCCTGCGACTTTACTCCCAGTGGGTAATCGTCTTACCAAAATATATATCAAATTAATTTTTTTCCTCTTCTTTATCTGTCTGGCATCATGACATCTCTTAAACTTTAAAAGCCAAAGTGAGCACACTCCAAAAGCCTCGGCTTAGGATTTCCTCAGAGAGAATTTAAGTTGAGCAAAAACAAATAAACAAGTTATTTGCACGAGATGGATAACAGCATTAGAGCTATCGCTTATGAATTACACATAATGACGCAGACATTCTCTGACGATGATTTAGGAGGCTGCTCTGTTTCCGCACTAGCCTGTAAGAAGATTAAAGTTTTATTTGATTTCACTTTTCTTTTTAAACATCCACACAGTGGTATTGAATGAGAGGCTTTTGAAGATTTGCTTCGGCGGATTTTTTTTACTTTTGCGGTGTTTCTGCGTTTTTCTTCTATTAAAAAATGAGGGAGAGAGGCTTTCGCCACCGAGAGCCTCTTGCTCTCGGCGCCAAATTCTTTCAAATCCGAGCGACTTTGAGCACTTCTCGTGGAAGATTTGAGGCTTTCAGCGGATGGATGGATGGTGTTTGCATGGGACGTAGGAGGACATTAAAAAGAGAAACAAAGCAGAAGTTTAAGAAGATAATACAGCTCGGCACTCTCTTATAAGGCACCAAATCTTCTTTCTCTCGGCCTTTCCAATCATGAAATTACACCAAAAGAGGTCTTAAAGAGGTTAAAGATTATTGGGCATCCACTGAATGCATTAGTCTCTAACATATCTGGAAAGATGCTATGCTCTTTCACTTTTAATAATTAAGAGAGCATTTTTCCTTTTTTTTACTTGGTCAAGCCTTCCCTATTTGGCCTTTTTAGTGAAGCACTTTACAAAGAAGTGGGCCATGTTCAGAACAACTTGTGCTTCGTCTGCCCACGCCGTTATTTCTTTTTATCTGATTGTTGTTTATTAACATTGTCATTCAGTTTGGAAAATATTTGCCAAGATTAGGTCTAGTTCTGGACTCAGATTAGGCCTAGTTCTATTCCCAGATAAGGTCTAGTTCTGTAAAATGAAGATATCTACAATCCATGCCACATCAGTTTCTGTAAGTAGAAGAGGAGATATTTTATGATCATTTTGGTGGAAACTTAAGGCACACAGTCTACTCATCACTGGTTTACTAATCACTTTCTGCATACTGTTTTCTCATAGTTTGATATCATAACAAATAAAAAAAAAAAGACTCAAACCTGTTTATATGTTAACTCCTTACAAATTAAATATTGTAATTAATTGTATAATTGTGTAATTCCACATGGTTAAACCATACAACCTGGGACATATAGCTGGTATTCTTTAGTCTTTCTCTCTGCTGTAGATCAGATGTTCAGTTGTGGTGAGTATGTACTGGGTTTACTGCACTGTGACGGTAGGACTGCACACTTTAATATGGAGAGAGTGTTTCAGACAGCTATGCAGCCACAAGGCAGTAATGGTGAATGTCCTGTCTCCTGGGCATTCTTTCTCTCTCCCTCCCTCTCTTTCTCTGTTCACTCTGTTAGAAGCTCACCTCTGCAACATCTTTATTAAGGCAAGCTGCTAGCAGTATTATGCACCTGTTTGACACTTTAGAATTACAACACAGGTGTTTGAGCTTAAAAGGGTCTATTCATTTGCGCCAAGGCAAAGTGACAGAGCGGGCAATGGGGGCTGTGCAGGGACAGCGGGGAGCGGCACGGGACGAGGAGGGCGTTTGAATGGATGATCGGTGAAAACAGTCGCCCCATACCCAGAGGGATCTACCCCGATGATAGGCTTTTTGCAGCTGCTTAGAAGATAATGCATGTGCTGTTGGGGCAAAGTGGTAATGTGTTTTTTTTCTTCCTCTGCCTTTATCTGCAGGAATGAACCAAATAAAAAGAAACAGAAAACAAGATTTTCGACCCATTGCCTTTGATTAAGTGATTTAACATGCAGAGTTCCCGGCCCTGGCAATATCTATAATGGTCTGGAAAGTGACTAGGTGGGGCAGGTGGACTTGGGGGCTTTGGTCAGTAACATTATCCAGGGATATACGTAGAGGGAAAGTGATTATGAACTTTAAAATGGGCCCTCTTAGCATTCTCTAAAGCAGGTTAAGTTGGGAAAAATGCTATTTAAGCCGGCTTTAGGTTCAAGCAAGGCTTTTAACACATAAAGAGAAGAAAAAAACTGTTACAAACAATGCACATTTAGCAATCTACATGAATTGAACAAATCTGATATTTGTTGTAATCTAACAGAGTAAGTTCTGTTGGCACTAAGAGTAACAGCATTTCTAAAATTGTGGCCTAAAGACACAGTGCAGTGTAAAAGTCAGAGATCACCCTTTTTATTTAATTACCAGGCAAAATGGCTGCTAAGTTAAGGAAATCCTTTTCCTATGGCACAGAAAAAAGAAAAAAACTTCCACAGAAAATTATACAAAAGCCTGCAGCCCTGAGTATAACACCAAATCTATTAGTATTTGTACACTTTTGTGCACTTGCTGCCACTTTAATCTTTCATCCTTCCAATGTTATACCCACCCAGTTACAGCAGTGTCTTCCCAACAAAAGCCATTCCCGCAGCTTTCCTTGACATTATGTTTGCCTTCAAAAAGAGACATTCAAACCCACAGCTACCCACACACACCTCAGCTGCCTTACACGTGTTTTTTCATGTGCATCTAAGAAAGTTAAACAAGAGATTTCTAAAGAGAACAGACATCTACTCGAACAAGGAAGATAATCTACTCAAATAATGAAGAGGGGCAGTCAAAGGAAAATATGTGTTAAATGTATGTTAAAAATGTTGAAAATGAAAAATAGAGACTCCTAACAGCTATGGTAAACCACTAAAACTCCAGTGATATCCAGTGCCTTAAACTTTTGTAATTCAAAGAGAAGAAAACCACTCTTGCCTCAAATCTGATAAACAATCCACAGGTGTTTATCAGTATGATATGATAAAAATGTTTTTAGTGTAAACCCTAAATAAATCCCCAAATATGATCCCAAAACACTTTAATTTCCTTTTAAACTCAGCTTAAAACACTACATAATACCCTAAAAGAAAATGTAATGGTAATCCCGCATCCATACTGTATAGATTAGACTGAACTGCTGTCTCCCGCAATGCTACAATGTAAAATACCGATGATAACCCTGTATAGACTGTGCTGTAATTCATTCTTGGTTGTATCAGCAGGGTAAATACAGTAAGTAATTTAATTTACAGTAATAAAAATACAGGGCATTAAGAAGAACAAAACTAAAAACACGCAAACACTCAAGATAGCTCCACGCGAGTTGGGTCACAGGGCAAAAGCCAATAAGCAGCAAGAAGAAATTAATAACGTTCTCGGAACGGCTACTTTCAAACTTCCCGCCTCTGAATACAGCGGTATTTCCCCATCCCACAATGCACTTTATTTGAGTTCTCTCCACAGCACAAAATTTATACAGTTATATTTTATCTGGAAATATAGCTGAATTTACATTAATATCACTGTTACAAAATTAGTAAATTATATATATACTATATATATACAGTCTTTGTTTGTGTCACGGTCTTTGTTTGTTGGCTAACCCTTGCATAGCCCTGGATCTTCCTGTTACTCTTATGCTGTGTTTATTGTGTTCTGCCTTGTTTTCCATGTTTGTTTCATGATTTTCCTGTCTGTTCATTTTTAGAATCCTGTTTTCTGTATGTTCGCCCCTTCTACCATCGTAACTCCAATGAGTGGGAATTCAGCATTTAGCCACAAGGATTTCTGTGATTCCTTTGTTGAAACAAAAAAAATGCTGCACATACTGTGGGAAGAGCCAAGAATTAAAGGGGAGTCTATTGATTTCTCCTATAGCTGCATAATTAAATAATGTAATTCATTTGGGTTTGACGTGAAATACGGTATTCTACTGAATCCGACCAAATAAGACACTGTTAACAGCAGTGGTGATTTTATTGCTTTGTAAAGCTACCATAAAAAGGTAATTACACTAAATATTACTTTCTGTCATAATTGGTATAATGACTATGTTATTTTTTTTGCTTAAAATATATTTATTTATCGATTGATTGTGTAGAAGCACATGCAGGGCTTTGCAAATTAGCACAATACTGGCATGGTAGGTTCACTGGTGGGTTTGGTCTGACATTGTTTATATCTCAGTGACTGAATTGTGCAGAAATATTTTTCGTTTGGTAGATTTCCCCTTTAAGGTGAATTAGATGGTTAAATCACAAAAGCTTACCTGCATGCTTACTTACAGTGGAGAAATGGTTCAGTGTTGTTTTCCATTAGTAGTGGCTTATATTCCAGGCGCAGCGACACCCTCCAAAAACAACTGCTCTACAGGCAATTATCACGAGTGTGTCTTGAAAAGAACATTACCGGTAATTATGGCAGGCAATAACTATAATGACCAGAGTGGGAGTGTTACAAAACCGAGGAGCAATTAGAAGTTAATCAACTAAAAGGTGGTGAATAATTATAATAGCAATCGACAGGGGCCTCCTGGACAATCTGCGCCTCGCTGTTTCCAAAACGGCGCGCCAGTGTCGTACCTGCACGAGCCAAACTGCTATTTGGACCCATTCGGAGCTCAATTTTAATTTTGGAGCTGTTTACGTGCTGCTCCACGAGCAGCTGCAATTAATGCCTGGTTTTATTCGCCATCAAATGAATTGTTGGTCCTATTTACCGCATAATGACAAAACTACTTTTATTTCGTCTTTTCGTACAGTTCGTCATGAGGGAGTTGTAATATTTACATAATACAGTACACTCCAACACTTCGGCTCTTTCTGACTTTGTGTGCAAAGCTAAATGGAGTTGCATGGTGTGCCATATTTGTCTGTAGTGGAACTAAATATGTGCCTGCTGGCATACACACTCACACACACACACACACACACACACACACATATTGCTAATGGTCTGGCTGACAGAGGTAATAACTTGTTGTGTTTAATTGCACATTGTGTATGAGGTAAAGAATTGACTAATTAAGAAGAAGTAATCAGTGCGGCAGCATCAAGAAAAACTCATCTATAATTAAAGCAGGGTGTTTGTCAGTGTTTGGTAAAATTAATACACCACTGCTGTGTGTGTGTGTGTGTGTGTGTGTGTGTGTGTGTATGTGTGTGTGTGTGATAAAGAGAGAGCGAGGATGTAAACAAAAGCCAAGGAATTAATGAGGCCGACATTCAACATCGCAGCAATAGTAACCCTCCGAGCGTGTTTGTGTGTGTGTGTGTGTGTGTGTGTGTGTATGTGTGTGTGTGTGTGTGTGTGTGTGTGTGTGTGTGTGTGTGTGTG